>CAESWR010001692.1:59662-77707 GCA_903171835.1 Mullus surmuletus
ATAGATAATGGCCCCATTGTCACTTACAGTGAAACCACCCATGACCAAGTAGGACTGACCTAGTAAAAGCCACAAGGTTGTGCTGTTTTCTTCAGAAAAAACGTTAAATGAAATGTTATCAATGTAAGGCATTTCTTAGCACTGGATATACCTTATATCAACCAAGTCCCAGGACCTCTTGATGTCACTACAAAATCTAAGCTAAGGTTTCAAGTGACAGATAACTTTGGTGGTCACCCATACTCTTGTTCTTTTCATTCTTGCCAACCACTTGCCAACCACTACTATTCACTAGATGTTTAATACAGCATAGTCATGAAGAATCCTCTCACCATCAGCAGCCTCAGGGTTCTTGAAAGAACAGTCATTGCTACAACAAGAGAAACAGAGACCTTGAATGGATTAAAAGTGGCAAAGACACATGGCGAAGTCCATGTATCTGCAACACAACTGTAACCGAATGGCAAATAGACGCACTCCATATAGAGTGACCTCTGATGTAAAGAGGTGAGGACAGACCTATTGACTCTACAATCCACTCTGAAAAGTTTGTGCTCAGAAAGGGCGGGCCCCTTCCTATGATCCCATAGATAACAAACACACCGTTGAGTGGCTTACATAGGAGGTAGCCTCCGCTCTTCTGCCCCCAAAGCATCGAAGTGCAATGCATGCGTCCTCTTCTGCGGCCCTCGCAGAGACATAGTCTTCACACCGGTAAACCATGGGAAGCAGACATTTGAAGGTATTAGTTACCACAACTTCATGCTGTGAGGGGATTGCACCCAATGCAGTGGAAAACCCCATTCCTCCATGGTTGTAGTGTAAGGAAGCATGAGCTGAACACCTTAACCATCATTGATCTGCACACCTTTGGGTCTAAGTGTAACCCTTTTGGTCCACATCTGGAAAGGCTGCAAGTATGGGAGACCCTTCTGGAAACAGGACACTAATAATCTCTGATAGTACTAAATAACTCTCACCACCATGCTGCTCTGCCTTGTCTTTTGTGTGGCAAATAGCTCTAATCTTTTTTTTATGTCTGTGTTTTTATGATTTCAGTCAAATTTGATAGATTCTCAAAGTAGCAGCCTGTCAGCACTTAATATGAGTGAGGATGAGTACGCTGAAGATAACATGATGGACAGCAGCTTTGCATCTTCCAATCTCAACCACAGTCTGCAAAGAGGTAACTTCAAAGAGTATTCCATTGCTTGATGTATTTTGTATGCATATGTGTGTATTTGTGATCTGATGTTCTCCGGCGTTTCGCTGTTGCATCTCTGCTTGTAGTTAATGGTGAGCTTGACGGAGAGGCTGAGGAGGAAGAGGATGACGAGGAGCTGTTTGAGTTGGCCTCGATGTCAAACGGAGACATGTCAGACTGCAACAGTGAAAGCAAAGACGGCCACGGCGAGGAACGGTCAGAGCCATCAGACTCCAATGAAGAGGAGTGTCCCAACAGCGATGCCACTCTTGATCTCCACAGAGGCGTCATTGAGGATATCAGGTTTGCACTCATTAGACATAATGCAGCCATTTATTGCTATGTTTGACACACTGGTACCCAAAGTCAAACTGATCTGTTTCTTTGTTTTTCGTCCAGGAAAAATGAATTTGGTGTCGGTGTGGAACTGACCACAGAAGGTCAGAGACTCATGGAAGTCCACCAGCAGAGACTTGGTAGAAGCTTGGACCGCCTCTCCACTGAACTCTACAGCAAAGACACACACTTTGTCCTGGAACTCATTCAGGTGGGTCCTATCTAGTTCCTCTATCCTCCTCTCCAATATGTTATTTAATGCTGCTTCTATTTATAACCCTCTTTGTAACTGAAAACCTCATAAAGAGTTTGAGGTGATTACTTATTCCGATTGTTAAGATGCTGACGAGCTTCCTTCATCAGAGTTTGATTTCAAATACTTCTCGTCACGACTCCCTCTAACCTGCCCAATTTTTCCAGAATGCTGATGACAACAGCTACCCGTCGGGGGATGGCGCGGTTCCAGCGCTGGCTTTTGTGGTGGAGCGGGACTGCATCACTGTTCTCAACAACGAGATTGGCTTCCAGGAGAACAACATCAAGGCCATCTGTGATGTGGGTCGCAGCACCAAGGGCAAACACAAATACGGATACATAGGTACGTCTTTTTATGATGTCTTCAGGCAGATCACAAGTAATTACTCAGCCAAAAGTTACTTTTTGTCTACATTGGATCTACTTGTATAATATTATGACTGTAGTGTTTTTCAAAGTATTTTTATCTGTGCTGGAACAACTGCATTTACTATGTATGATCCCAGTGGTACTGAGTGGTACTCTGATTTTTACACTCCTCAGGACAAAAGGGAATTGGCTTTAAGTCTGTGTTCAAGGTCACAGACTGCCCTGAGATTCACTCCAACGGCTTCCACTTGCGCTTCGACAAGACCTGCGGCCCCATGGGATACATCCTTCCCCACTGGACGGATGTTGAGAGGCCTCTGGACATGCAGCTGAATGGCGTATGTCAGCACAGGTGGGATGAGTTAAACACAATTCTGCAAGCATATTGAAAAGAAAAATGTGTACATTGTTTTGAAAATTCTGTCTTGATAAGAAAAAAAAAAAGCTATTGTCAAGGTTGACTTTTTGACAGTCCTGTAGTGTATGTTTTGATGTTTTGATGTTTTGGTTGGCGTGAGAAAAATTGCTCAGTTCCAATTAAGTCATTGATTTAGCAGAGATAACGCTACTTTATTACTTTACATCTAACTGTTCCCTAATGTATCATCAGGCAAAGGTTACTGATTCACGTGCAGGGGTTGCATATTTTCAAAAACAAAGCACAGCTTAAAGCTTAAATTGTCAATTGCGTGCAGAATGAGTGAGGGTAGGGCAACTACTGTTGCCGTGGTAAGATTTACAGAGTGACGATAATGAATGTTAAAACGTCATTAAGGCATGACGACAACTGTGAAATCAAATAAAAACACTGCAGCATAATCAGGGATTTTTTTTGCCGACGTAATCACATAAAACGCAGCATTTTTCTGCACTGTTAAGTGCTTCAATCTGTACAACTTGCTTAAATACATACATATTGAAATTCTGAAAACTTTGGATAGATAGTTTTTGTTATGTTTGTTGCCAGAATAGCAAAAGGTTGAAGCAACTAAGGAGAATCTGTTGGTCAAACTAGAGGTGCTACATACTGTGCTGCATGTCTCCTCTGACCAGCTGGACCACCAAGATCTGCCTTCCTCTGCGCCGCGAGAGTCACCAGACCAGAAACCTCTTCTATGACGTGCACCCATCGCTGCTGCTCTTCCTGCACCGCCTGCGCTCCATCACCATCGTCAACCAGGTAGCTCCTCCGCCTCCTCCGCCTCTCCGTCTTCCCAGGAAATCCTCCTGTTGCGTGAACCTTCTCTGCCGTCTGTCTTCTCGCAGAGTGAGAAGCGACTGGTAAAGATGACCCGTAAAGACCTCAGCCACAACGTGCTGGAGGTGGAGCACACGGACGGGGTGGAGCGCTGGCTGGTGGTCAAAAGCACGCTGGAGCCCAAGTCGGTAATACAGCTACCCATAATCCTGTGCAGTGACTGTTTCCAAAAGTCTGGTGTTTCCTTCTCTGACTCCGTCCCTCCTGGGGAAGTTTTCATTGCGGATCTCCTACTGACGTTTGTCGCAGTGCTTCTGAACAATTGTTGCGTCGCCGCCTCCTCCTGCCAAACTGCATAAACTCGCGCTCATTAGGCAGGCACTGCATGACAGAAAAAGTTCCAGGCATGCAAGGACTTTAACATTACCAAACACATCCCAGTGATGTGTCGCTGCGCGCTTCTCCTTTGTCTTCAGATTTCTGTCTTTGGGTCCCAGAGGCGGCATAGTGTTACCTGCAGTTAGGTTATGTAAGGGGGGAACTGAGGCTGTTTAGATGCTCTGCTCTTCCTATATAACTGTTTTCCACTGTCGGTCTGTGAAGTTTTTGTTCCTGTGTATCTCTTGACATTTTTTTCCCTCTGGAAGATCAAAGAAGAGGTTGAGTCGACAGAGCTCGCCCTGGCCTTCCAGCTTGCCACCGATGTCACGGAGACCGGCATTGTTTGCCAACCGCAAAAACAGCCCGTCTTCGCCTTCCTGCCCCTCCGCAGCTTTGGCTTCCGTTTCATTGTCCAAGGTGAACTTTTGCCTGATGTGAACAAATGTTTCAAAATATCCAAGGGCCTGATTTACTTTGAAGACAGCAGGTGCAAATGTAGTTGAATTAGTTAGAATTTGAGAGAGCAAAGACATCTGAAAATATCCAGAAGAAAGGTGATATGGGAGGGTGTGAAAGATATGTGAGAAAGTCAGTGCTGTGGGTAAAAGAAGGCGAACAACAGATTAGATTATGAAAAGTTGGCGAGCTATATGAAGAAGAACAACGGAATAAATAGCTCATAATGAAACTTTGGCAAAGAAAACAGGTGGGCGACCAGCAGAAGAGCCAGAAATGCAGAGTGAGGTTGGCGGATGATAACATAAACACGTTTATTTTATTGGATGCATTTAAATTATCCAGTAAAAATGAAGACGGTTGATGTTGTAACGCTTAAATTGAATATGCACAAATGGCCAGGACAGCTTGTTATGTGAATTAGTAGAGAATTTACTCCCCACCGTTTATAGACTTTTAGTAAATCAGCACGAACATAACGGAGTATTGACAAATCACAATGTGGCCCCATGACAGCTGAACTTTTCACAGCGTCCAAAATACCCCTCAACATTCTGTTAATGAAGGTTTAAGATCTCACTGCATTTTCTATTCCTTTGTTTGTTTGTTTTTTTGCTGACTGTCTCACTTTTCTTTGTCCAGGTGACTTTGACATCCCGTCCTCCCGGGAGGACGTGGACAGAGACAGCTCCTGGAACCAGTGGCTTCGATCGGAGATTCCGCAGCTCTTCCTCAAAGCCATGCGAGTCTTTGAGGTGAGACGAGGATTTTGGGACCTTTTAAGAGTGTTTCAGTGAGGGATCAAGGAATTCAGATGTCGAAATTAAACTCAACCAAGTGGTGTTATTTTATATGGTTGGAAAGCCTGATTGGTAGGGCTTGGTATTGTTTAAAAAATGTTGATATCAGTACTGATACACGTACCCTTAAAATGGTACCGATACCAACTGAGTACTTCATTTGATACATTTTGTTACTTCATTCAATATTCATCATGCGAATAGAAAGTAATCAGTTGAACAAATGTCACCGCTCCTCCCCATTGAAAAGATTTTTTACACAAATACATTTTGAAAGTGCTCAAATTACGCTTGTGGTGATTGGCTGCGAGTAAAACCATGGAAACAGTCAAACTAGAGACTATTAAAGCAACATTATGCAAGTCTTTGTCCTTAAAATGACAGCTTCAGAATTGCTGTGTGTGAACCCCAACTCGTAAAACACAATTTTTCTAAGTTCAGAACATCATATGAGGAAGTGTCTTTCTTGCAAATATCACAGCTGTATCCAGTAAAGTATCCAGTAATTACACTATTATTGGCAAAACCTCCTTTAATCTGGATAAGAAAAAAAAATCCAAAATGAAGTTAAAGACCACTTTCGTTGATTTTGGTTGATATCGTGATAATATCGTTATCGTGCCATTTTTTGCGCACAATAATCGTGAAGTGAGAATCTGATATCGTGACGGCCCTAGACTGTTTATTAGTTTATCTGAAATCTTTGCTCCTTGTTCCAGGATCACCCAGAGTTCCAAGGGCTCCAGGGTCTTTGCCAATTCCTGCAGTTCATCCCTCTGCCTGATGAGGTGCTGGACTTTTTCAAACCGGTTGCCAGTCAGATTATTCAGTTGCTCAAGGGCAAGCCCTTCCTGCCCACACTTTCCTCAGGTATTATCCCCCCGCGTGCCTGCAGTTTATTTCCATTTGTTGTGGGGTCTCCCCCCCCCTCATTTCCTGTGCTGTGGCCGTTACTTCCTGTCACAGACGGGAAGGTCGTGTACAAGCAGCCGTCCCAGGTGGCCGTGTGTCAGGACGCCGTGATCCGCAGCGTGATTGGCGGCGACGAGCTTGAGCGGCACCTGTCTCTGTCGTACCTCCACCCCGGTCTGAGCCCCGCCCCACCCACCTCGCTTCTCTCTCACCTGGGAGTTCGACAGCTGAGGGGCCCCGATGTTACCACGGTAACCACAGCAATGGCCAAGGAGCTGGTGAGAGTGGAGGGCATCCATTCAGGTGAGTGCACAGTGCTGTGTTATATATATATTCATTCTTTCATTCTTTAATTGGCTCGTTTTAATTGTGTGTTAACCTGTGGGGGCGTCCCGACCCGATATTGATATTGGATATCAGTCTGATATCAGAAGAAAAAAACGAGTATCAGATTATATTGACCGGTATCTCAAATCTCCCATATAAGCACTCTGACACAAGCAGTCCATGCCAGACTCCGCTCCAGCACTTCTATGTTTCATATTGGATCGATATCGGTTTTCGGCTAATAATAATTAAGGCTGCAATATCTGTATGGTATCGGAAGTGAAAAAGATGTATCAGGACGCCCCTATCAACCCGTGAGAGCCACTTTTGATCGGCGTGACCCTGACACGCCCATCCCGTCTCTGTCTTGTAGATCTTGGCCTGCGTAAGCTGGCCAGGCTGTTCGTCTGCAACTTCCGAGCGCTGGAGCACGGCTATGGGGAGGGAGACTCCATCTTGCAGACTCTCCGGGGTCTACCCATAATTCCACTTGCCGACGGGCGTGTGGTGTCCCTGAGCAGTGAGGGAGTGTTCTTTCCAATGGAGGAAGACAGGACAACCAAAAAGAAGACGCAGACAGGTAATTGACAACCTCAGAGGACACTGAAAGGAGTCATTCATTAATAAATGCTAAGGTTTATGATTACTTTTATTATAGTCTTATCTCAAAGTGTATCTGTTTGGTGCACACCATTTTTCCTTATGGCTTTCCTAATGAAAATCCTTATAAGAACATCTAATTAAAGGGCAGGGTATCTTATTTATAAGTGGTTTTATATGGCAAATTCTCCGGAATAAGGAGAACTCATCAGCTGAGATTTTGTTACATGGTACAGGCCATGTTATGTGCTTAAAAGAAAGAGGAAAAACACACAGAAGTATATCTTCCTGGTTGCGTGTGGGCACTAAAAATCACACATACAATCACACCGGCACCAAAATAGAGGATGAAAAGGCGAATGTAGGCCAGTACATTTTCACGGGTCTCTCATTTCCAAAGGCAGTGATAAACCGATGCTTGAAAATAGAACACAGACAACAGCTGTTTTGTCAGACTTTCTAAGGAGAGAAGTGGGTGTAAACTTCTTCTTCTCTATGATTAAGTAAACCCTTTTCATTATGACATGTACACACACGTTTCGAAACAGCAGTTCCTTTTATCAATCAAGGAGCAAAGGTCTGTGAATCACACAATCGCACTGAAACTTGCAGCTCTTGCTCTTTAGAATTCACTAAACTATATCGAGAGAATGAAATGCATCTGTGGCAGTAATATCTCCACATTCGGGTCAGTGAGTGTAGTTTGAGATTCAGTGTGCAGCGCAGGGAGCTCTGCTTGAAGGTGAAGTCAAGTGTGCAAAGATGTGTGCGTGTGTGTGTGTGTGTGTGTGTGTGTGTGTGTGTGTGCGCGCGAGTGAAAGCTGCACAGAGCACCACTGTGTTGATTTGAAATATTCAGCAACTCAGATCGCTCAGGAGATGCTCGTCGCACCATCCAGATATATAGGTCAGCCGAGGCATTTAGAACGCACTTGGTTTACATTCTCACACAGGACGTCATTGTGAGTCGTTTGTGATACATTTAATGCTGAATCACAAAGAATCCAGGTCAAAGTGGGGAAAAATGTCAACATAAAAACAAATCAGAGCAAAACTAGATATGAAATGTTTCCCTCAAGGCGCTCGCAATGAAGTCAATGGATGCTCTGTAACGCTCAAAAACTGATAAGAAAATGGCCTACATTTACTTCAACTGCTCATTGCTGCAGAATATTTGTGTGGATTGACTTTCAACTTTCTTTAGCAAAATGGTAGAAAATGAAGTAGTAAAAAAAATAAATTTAAATATTTTAAAAATTCCATTCAATTCAATCAAGTTAAATAAAATCAAATATAATATCCATATATATGGTTCATATATATCAAATATATACAATATACTGTAATATAAATTATAATATATAATATGATATGATATAATATAATATACATATATGAATAGGTATTTGCCATGTTTATATACAATGTAAACGTGAAGAGTGGCTAGACTGAGGTATACACAGTAAATCAGTAATGATCATCTTTAATCACCTTCCATATTCAGGACCTTTGTCTGCGCTGTACAAGGACGTGAGTGTGGTCCATCCCTCCCTGCTGAGCTGCGTGGAACCCCTGGAAAGTCAGCAGGTACGAGAGTTGCTGAGAAGACTCGGGGTTCATGAGCTTGAGCCTCAGGAGCTGCTGGAGCAGCACATCTACCCATCCATACGGAGCAACAAATGGAAGGTACAGCAGCATGAACTTTTAATTCCATTACAAGTTTGATGTTTTTTTCATGTGTGGAAATGAAAGTGAGTTTTCTGTTGCTACACATCTCTTGTCCTTCATGTGACCTCCATGATTTGGCCACCAGGGGAAGCCCGAGGCGGTGGTAGTGAGCTACTTGGTGTTCATCAAGCAGCACTCGTCCACCAGCCATGAGTACTCGGACACTGCAGTACCCGTCCTCACCAACAAGGGTCTGCTGTGTCCCGGGCAGGACAGGGTGCACTTCTCTGAAGAGTACGGCAACATCAACCTGACCAAGAAACTCCCCGGTATGTGCTTTTTTGACAACCTGGCTCGGGTTTGAAGGCGGTTTGCGAATGAGATCCTCTGGCTGGTCCTGAGGCAAAGTGCCATTGAGTGAGACAAGGAATCCCTAAATGCTCCCGATGTGTGCGCTGCTTTCTCAAAACCTTTCAAGGGGAATTTTAAGGACTAAGACCCTTTTGAGGTGGTTTCAGGGTTTAATCTGTAAAGATAGCATTTTGTGATTAGCAACTAATCACATGAGATTTTGCTTCCTTTATTGGACGTATCAAGAGAAGGTGTTTTGTAAGTGATTGTAGACCAGAAAGAGAGAAGAGCTTCTTTATTCAAGTGAATTTTTAAAATCAGCAAATCCTCTATTTTGGCATCTACCATCTTGATTTTCATCCCTGGTCACAGTCTTTAGCAATAATGTTTTATGTGAGCAGTTACATCATCTTACAACCAATAACCAAGTAAAAATGATCAAAAAAGGTCAGTTATTTTTTTGGAATAGTATAACTGAGAAGAAATGTCAGTCTGACATGGTCTAAAATAACGGACAAAACTCAACTCTAGTGTACTTTATATTTTCATGTTAAATGCATTAGTATTCAAAGTGAGGATACAGATCTTGGAAAGAGGCTGCCACAAAAAACATCCATGGTTCAGTCACATTGCATCTTTCTTTTTCTAATTACTCAGCCGTCTGTCTACCTGTCTACCCTCCCGTTAGGTTATGACTGGGCTTTGTTGAGCCCCTACTACGTGGAGACCGATGACGACGTAGCGGGTTGGCGAGAGCTGTTCAGTCAGCTGGGAGTCAGAGACGGCCTCATCATCCGCAAAGAGAGACGAACATTTGCCACTGAGGAACTGGTGAGAAGGACTTAACCAAACTTTTGCTCATACTTTTAGCAAGTGTATTAGCAAGTGCCCCAATGATGCTGACACGTTTACGCGAAATGGCCGGACTGAGGTCATGAAAGGGTATGAACCCGGGGCTGCGTCAGGTCACAATATTTACTGGTTGCGTGGACACCGAGGGAAAATCCGAATCTCCCTCTGCATTAAAAACCAAGTGCGACCCATCATGAGGAATAAATGTTAAGATTAAAGGATGGAGGTACTTATAATTGTGAGTCACACAAAGTCTGCAGAGAGCCGGGAGCTGCTTTGAGCATGAGCGGAAAAAGCAGGTGACTGATGGGATGTGTCACGGACAGAGCTGAGGCTGGGCAGGTCAAATTCCTGATGCCTCTTTTAGCACAGCCTCCGGCTACGAGGGATTGCGTGCACATTTGTTGACGGATTTGTGAGACGCTGTGTGACTAATGCCACCATCACGCCATACAGGAAATATTGCCATTCTATCCCTGCGTCAAAAGGCTTCAAAATGTATAGGCAGAGATATTCACATCCTCAATCACAATGGCACTTGACTTTCAAGTAAATCAAGCTTGGTGCTTGACTTGAATTAATCAAAACATTGCTTATGGCCAGAAGCAGAAGCTTGAGGTTCCCTTGGTTAGGTTTTTGTACCTCTAGTTCCTAACCTTTGGGATTGTTTATGGCACACTTGAAACTCAGTGCAGATCCCAAATTCGTCAATCTTTGTTCCATCTCTAATATACTTTTTCTACCATTTCTACCATCCCCAAAAACAGTTGCATCTCACACCCATATCCGACTGTCTGATAATAACCTACACAGCACAGAATCAGCCTTGATTAAAAAAAAAACCCAAAAAACCACTTATGACCACTATATGTATGACCACTTATGGCCATATATCCGGAAATTTCAGCATCCACTTCCACTGCTATACAGATGCCATCCAGGTCATTTGACCATTTAAGCGTTTTGGTAGATGATAGATGCAGGATATGGATGACAGGTCAGGACTGGTAAAAATAAAAGCAGGATTTTTCAACATTGATATTTGGCGGCCGCAACTGGAAAAACGAAAAATCTCCGGTTTGTCTCTAAGAACTGTCAAGTCATTGATATTTAAAAGTTACCTTATGTCATATTTGGTTCAAGTACATGGTATGACACAACCGTACAATCACTGAATATGTTTACTGTTTTTCCCCACAACCACTCCAGGCCTCCAGTCCCTGGTCAGTGGAAAGCACATTGTGGCAACGAAATACCAGGGAGGACATTGTACTTGATGACTACCCCTGCGAGGAGTTCCATGCCCTCGCCACAGCCCAGCTTTCAGCCCCCCTCCTCCTTGAACAGAGAATGGCCTTGCTGGATCTACTGGCAAATAACTGGGATACAGGGTAACAAACACACATATACAGATTTATCTTCCGATGTCATGTTCTGTCAACTGAAGACTGTCCCAATAGCAGTAGTTCCAGTGTTATTGAAAGCTAAAGGGCAGAGGTAATGGTTAGGTATAATGGTTGGGAGAAGCAGGAAATCCTATCGTTTGTACTATTGCCATTATGCCTCTATGACCAAAGTGACACATCCACCTTTCCTCTGGGTTTGATGGCGCCAGCCAGTTGAGTCTGGCACCAGTCCAGTCATCTAATATCTCTTAATGGTCATGTCAGTTCCCATGGCCACTGCTTAGAAGAACAGGAGTTTTCATTGTACTTACCATTATAAATGAGTAAAGACTCTCCTGCACCTACTCAAAGGTCAATTAACCACATCCACCAGTGGCCCTTTTATTGCACAGTTGGATGAATAATTCAATGCTGACATTTTATCTGTTGCATGTCTGACCATAAGTCATTTCTTCTTGGCATGACTGCAGAGCGGCTACTACTTTTAGCTAAGTCTAAGTATATTTTGGCCAAGGCTATATGCTTGGAAATTGAAGTTACTGTTTTTTTGAACAAAGCCCACCATATACTGCTATTCACACTCATTAACACATCTCTAGGTTATTTTCACCAAAGAATTCTTATCTGTGACACTTAGTAGCTAGCTCAAAGTTAGCTAAAAACACTAATGATGCTTCTTGCTGACTGGATATCTTAAGCATCCAAAGACATACACTACATAGCATATATGCTTTTACCTCACGGACCACAGTGCAGAATTTAGCAAGTACATATCACACAGGAATGGATCGAAAGATTATAGATCAAATATTATAGCCACTAGATGTGTCACTTAGCTTGCATCACAGCACCCTCAGCCAACCACCTCATTGTGAGACCCCTCGTTGGGCTCCCGTTGGTGGAGGCTGAGTGAATCAGAGCAGGCATTGAGTTTGAGATGGGAAAACGCTCAAACAAATCAAACCAGCTCCCTTTCTCATCCAAAGCTCTGTGGGTGCACATGCAGCACTACCCTCATCTACGCAAATGGTCAGCTTCTCCTGAGATAATTTCTTTAAGCATTAGATGTATTGAAGTCTTATCGTTCCGCACGTGCAGTGCTCGTCACTGCTGTGCGCTCTGGACGGAAATTAAGGTCGCACAGCTCCGTCACTTAGTTGAGCTTCATCAGTCTCGGGAAGAAGCTCGTCATCCATGCATGTACTAAATGTATAGATCTCTACTCGGATATATGTATCTTGTAGTCATGGTGTGTTAGCATCTCTTCAGTATACTGTCAACAGCCAGGGGCACTTTGAAACCCAGGGGCTAAGGTGTTTCCTGTTCCTACAGACATCACTACTCACAGTACCTCACCGCCCAGGTGATTGACAGCGACGGACGACCAACCAAAAGCACCAAGTCCTCCTTCCACCACTTCCTGTGTCGCTTGGAATGGGTTCCCGCCTATCGCCCACTGCAAGGAGACAATCAGGAGAGAAAGTACCTCTGTCCAAACTCGGTCTACCTGACCTCACCTGAAATCATGAGTCTGCTGGGGACACACGTCTACTATGTGGAAATAAACCCCAGCGAGTTCACCAGAGCCCTGGGTAAGGATGCTGCACGTCATGTCATCATGACTGACGACTGACATATTTTCTGTAACAGATTGTGACTTGGGGTCGAGTCGACTCAAGTCGCTGTTTTCATGACTTGTGACTTGACTTGACAAAAAATGAAATATTACTTGGACTTTGAAGTCACAGACTCGGGACTTGACCTGACCTAAGTCACGATGACTTGAATGATTTGAGTGTTGTTTGTTTTTGTGTTTTCAGTTTTAATATAAATATGAAATTAATGTCAATGAAGGCCCACACTGTTGAAAAGTGAGGAAGAGGTGGTTTTGTTTACATCGAAAGCCATGAATAAATAATTTTCTGAAGTTATTTCTGATTGGTTTGACTCAATGTATTTTACTGAATATCAGTAATTACAATGCAATGGATTAATTGTCCATTAACATTAAGTGACAGTTACTAAAATCTTGTCTTTTTAAAATCTTGTCTTTTCCCTTTATTAAGACCCAATTTTGCGCAAAATAAGGTGACTTGACTTGGACTTGACTTGACCTATTAGAGGACTTGACTTGACTTTACATAACCTATGACGTGACTTGACTTGACTTGCAAGAAAAAGTGACTTGGGACTTACTTGAGACTTGAGGTTCAGACGTGAGACTTACTTGAGACTTGAGGTTCAGACGTGAGACTTACTTGAGACTTTCACATGTGTGACTTGGTCCCATGTCTGTCACTTGCCCCTCCTAGGAATGAGACACAGTATCTCGGCGGAAGTTCTGATTACCTACCTGAAGGAATGGTGCATCGGACCGGCAGCCAAGAGCGACGAGCAGGAGCTGTCTGAGGACGAAGGGGCAGATTTCACATCCACTGTTGAGCACATCCACAACGTCTACAGCTACCTGCACAAGAACTGTTCCCAGGGCACCCTGAAGGAGCTATTCCAGCACAACCCTGCCGTGTTTGTACAGCAGGAGTACAGCAGGTACGTCGTCAGCAGTCACAGCATTTACAGACCCAACTACAAACCTGCCGTCACGTATTAAACTGTACCTTCATAGGCAAGGCGATGGCTGGTGTTCAGGGCGGTTCCACCACCTGAGGGATGTGTGCTGGAACGACCCGACCACGATGTTCCAGCGCTACAAACAGCTGACTGGCCAACCAGACAGCCCCATCCAGCATCCCAAGTTCTTGGCTCCTTTTTATAGCTCACTGGACGGCATGAGAGACTTCTTCACCAGAGTACGCTGACTTCATCCCAAATTTTATGCATGTATTTTGTTCCTTAGACCTCCCTAACTCAGGAACTGTCCTGATTTCATGATTGGCCATAAATCGTGACAACACAGTCACAAATTGACATAAATGCTAGCAGCGTCCCGATACAATTTTCAATTCCGATACGATACTGATATTGCAGCCTTGAGTATTGGCCAATACTGATATCAATCAGATACGATTTCAGCACGAATCATACATACTTTTTGACTTATTTTGTAGTATGGAATGTTAGAAAAGGCTTGATCAGGTGATATTACTCAAACAGAGAACAATAGTCAGCAACAGTCGCTATGAGAAAAAACTGACCTATTTATTGTTAACCAATGGTTTACATACATTTTAACCTTAAACATAAGAATATTCTACAATTGAATAAGATAAATGACATTTTTAAAGTAAAAAAGCAAAAATAACCACCAGTTTAACATAAACATAAGCATAATCTAATAGTGCTGGAGCGGAGTCTGGAATTAACTGCTTGTATCAGAGTGCTTTTATTGGAGATTTAGAGGAGGCCGATAAACCGATACTCATTTGTTTGTTTTTTGCTGATATCGGACCAATATCAATTGCTTCAACTTGACCAATCGCACATGTAAGTTTACATAGTGCTTAGAAACATATAAGAATGTGTGCAACATACAAAGGGTGCTACATGGATTCACCGGATCTCAAAGGTCCAAGATTTTTGATAAACAGGATAAAATAGCCAAAAACATCCAAGATGACAAGATATTTTTAAAATATTTCACTTTTGTGGAAGGAGCTTTGAGGCATTCGAACACTCACACTGATCACATGACAGTTAAAAGGACGTCCGAATGACACTGAACTACCATTTGTGTGTGACTTGATGCGCAGCTGCTGAACGTGGAGGCCAATCCCAACATGAAGCAGTACGTGGGTTTGTTGGAGCTCGTCTGCTCGTCGTGTTCCATCCCGACGGCCGAGGTGCTGCAGGACGTGTCGGTGCTCTACGCCAGACTTGGTGAGAGACAGTTCTTTCGTTTCTCACATTCCGTGGCTTGCACATTTCCTCTGCCTAATGTCCCTTCTGTCGACTGCTATTTCACCAAAGCTCAATAAAAGTCTCCAGCAAAAAGGCAGTTGCAAAAGTTGAAAAAGAGAGACTTGCAATTAGGATGGACTTGAATGGCTGTTAGTGTCTTTATTGTTGGTCAAATTGTTGTTAGAGTTGTAGTGTGGACGTAGTGTGGACAGCCCCTTTATCTTTCTGTCATTTTCCACTCCGTGACCCGATATGTGTCGCTCGTCTTCACCTGACAGCTCACAAGTGCAAGATTGAAGTGTCTGGAGACCCGGAGGAAACGCCCAGACTCAATAGCAGTTACTGCTCCACTTTGAAAGGTGAGTAAACGCCACCCGGTCGACCTGCGGTGAGGCTTTTGACGCTGTAAAATATCTGAGACACGGCGCTCCAGGTTCAGAGAATCGTCAAAATGTGTGTGAGGGAAACACTTGCTACACTTTTATCATCTTTTTTTTCTGAAGAGCCTGTGGATTTATTCATTCACAGTCATCAAATGAGGTTTGCGATGGATAAACTCCAGCATATTAAAATGACTTTCTGCTCTTAACTGATAATTCTTGCCTTTAAATGTATTTTCATGTTGCTAATAACACTTAATTCCTGTTTACTATCTTCTTTTAATTGCCTTGTGCATCTTCTTGTGGTACTGCTGTGCCCTATTTATGGATATTATGCGCTATAGAAATACATTTCTTTCCGTACAATGCAACCTTGGTAGTTTGGGAACCTTTTTACAAATGCCATATTGGATTTGGAAAGATTGGCAATTCAACTGGCTTGATAGACAACTTTTCTTTTTTTAGTCATGTACTAGGGATGTCCCGAACTTTTTCACTTCAAATACAATACTGATATTGCAGCCTTGAGTATTGGCCGATACAAATATTGTTCCGATACGATATCAGCACGAATCATACTTACTTTTATTACTTATTTTGTAGTGTGGAATGTTAGAAAAGGCTTTTTGACCGCTCGCTTGCTTCCAGGCATGGTGGCCGACAAGAGGGTCTTCCCTACCAAAGACAACAGCTGGGTGAGCCTGGCACGCAGACCCCTGATTGCTGACAACAAAGAGTTGGAGAAAATCTTCAAACCTCACAAGCAGGTCTGCCTGCTCAACCTGCCACCCGCGGAGAAGAAGGCCGCAACCTGGAACAAGACGAGGAACTTGGGTAAACCACTGGTGCTGTTTACCTCCACGCAAACGCTGCCTCTGATGATTCCGTGTGATTCAAATACGTCTTTACTTTGCCGTGCCAGGAGAGAAGGCCAACACTAACACTGTGCCGGCCTTCAACGAGAGGGACCGGTCCACCTTCATGGAGATCTGCGGCATCCGTCAGCTGTCCCACTGTGTCAAGATGGAGCCTCAGACGGAGAACCTGAGGCCCTGTCCGGCCATGCAGGCCATGGTCGGCTTGCTGATCCCCCACGTCCAGAAGTTCCTCTACCACCACGAGGAGCTGGCTGAGCTCTACTCAGACCTGATCAGCGACAACATAGGAGAGAAAATCAAGCGTCTCAACTTTGCACAGGTCAGAGAAGCTCGTACCCATCATGGTATCGGAGGCTGGAGAAGTTCTAACCCTGGTCAAAGAACAGTATCACTTTAATGACAATGTGACGTAACGACTGTTTATTATTTTTAAGGTCGGCAAGCTGTACATTCGCTACCAGCTGGATGTTCCTGATGATGAGGAAGCTGTGCTGGAGATGGAGGACGTCATCTGTCTGTTGAAGGACAAGAAGGAGCTCTACATCCAGAAAGATCACCTCTCAGCCAAGCTGGACATCTGCAGGTTTGTTTGAGACAAGAGATGATTCCTCGCTAAATGACATTGATACCATTTTGGTTTAATGGCTAAAAATCTAAATTTAAGTGATAATTATGGTTAAGAATACAGAATTGATTAGGTTCACTGTTTCAGGGAACTGGTGAAGCTCTTCTGCACGGAGACGAGCCACAGGAAAGAGCTGATGCATTTCCTGAGCGGCCTGATCACCTCGCTCAATGTAAGTGATACCTGACCTCTGAAGGCATTGATCAGTTGTTCAGTAATCCATCTCCGGTAGAGAGGGTCCCTGCTTGCTCATGGTCTTTGGCCCTGTTATTCGCCATCTCTTCCATGGCACACACTCACTCACACTCACACTCACACTCACACACACACACGCGTGGAGAGCTGACCACAGCTGGAAGTAATAGGCTCTTCCCCTGGAGGGATTCACATTTACATGACATGGCAACATGCTGCGATCTGTGAAGCAGCAGAACGTTGCAATTAGATAGAAGGTTAATGAGACTGAAAACCAATTTTATTTAGATGTGGTTGCTGAGTGATTTAGGAGAACTTTCACAATCACATTGCCACATTAACAATTTTATTTCGTATTTAAGATTATCTTTCAGGTACGTAGAGGTGCATCACACTTTCATGTGCTGCTGCGGCCACAACAGCCGCAAACAAACCCTTGTTCCCCAACCATTGTTAGGGTTCCTTCAGCCCTGACTTTTTTTATATATGATTATAGTTACGGTTTGACAGACGGAAAGCTGTAGAGGCTGGGAACCAAGTCCATTGTGCAAGTTTACCCCAAGATAAATCAGCTTGAACGACCTATGGCCTCTACTTCCAGAGATACGGCCCGTGGCTGTGTCCAAAATCGCCCCCCTAAATAGAGCCCTATATCGAGGTTACGCCATTTCGTAGTGGTGCCCGAAACCAGTCCCAAATTCAATGCCCTATGTAGGCGACCCAAAATTTCCCATAAAGCATTGCAAAAAATAGTGACCATCCAATTGTAACTCACAAGTGGTAGATATCCCATCATGCATTGCGTCTCCAGTCGCGCCGCCAAAGAAGAAGAAGAAAAATGATGGAGGGACAGGGCAGTTTGCATGTGGAGGCTTGAAATTTGTTTCCAAAATCATCCCGTTTTTGTAATGTAGAAATGATAACGGGACCTCTGATTTAGACTTCTTAAGCGTCAAGTCCAGT
The DNA here is from genome assembly GCA_903171835.1 of Mullus surmuletus. Lineage (NCBI taxonomy): Eukaryota > Metazoa > Chordata > Actinopteri > Syngnathiformes > Mullidae > Mullus > Mullus surmuletus. The sequence continues at coordinate 77,677 of CAESWR010001692.1, forward strand.
GTCAGAGCAAAGGTAGACACATGTAGGAAAA
>CAESWR010001694.1:32803-46166 GCA_903171835.1 Mullus surmuletus
GTGTGTGTGTGTGTGTGTGTGTGTGTGTGTGTGTGTGTGTGTGTGTGTGTGTGTGTGTGTGTGTGTGTGTGGCAGGACAGTAACTAAAGCCGATTGATCCGGAGCTTATATCACGGTGTGTGTGTGTGTGTGTGTGTGTATGTGTGTGTGTGTGTGTGTGTGTGTGTGTGTGTGTGTGTCTGTCTGTCTTGCAGTTGGACAGCGGGGACGCTCAGCTCCTGGGTGTGTCCCACCGCGGCGTCCGTCTCCTGAAGGTGGTCGGGGCGTCAGGCATCAACCCCAAACACCTCCGCGCGCTTCGGAGCTACAGGTGAAAACACACACCGTCGCGACCCAGAATGCATCCCTGTCTGGTTTTCTGATCCCACCACAACCTCCAGTGGGCTCGCTTTGCTTTTACTACAAGTGACTGGATAGACCTGAATTGTGCTGAAAATGGTGGCAAGGGTGACTTCCTGCCACTTGATTATTAAAATTGAATTAATAAAAACAAGATAAAGGCATTCTGATAAATAAATAAATAAATGAATACACACACACACACACACACACACTCACCCACCCGACACTGCTTCTACTACTTGTTCTTCCATCTTTTATCCACATCATGTTTTTGTCATAACAAAAACCCAAAGTGCTTCACATCAGACAGCAACGAGGAATAAAATAGCAACAGAATAGAAAAGAAATGTAACCATAACATAACGTGTCGTCTGTGAGCGCAGTTTTGCGGAGCTGCTGTCGGTGGACCTTCAGGGAGACGACGAAGTGTCGCTGGAGCTGAAGAACGAGGTGTTGGTCCTGCAGTCGGCCAGAGCTCCTCAGATCGCCGCCATGGTCCAGCGCTTCCTGCGGGAGCTCATCAAGGTGCTTCTCCGAATATCATCCTCAGCTTTTTTTTTTGCGGTGCGGCTTGAGATCCCGCGCGACTGATGCGTGTGTGTCGCTGTCGTCTGAGCAGGACTCGGGCCACGTCGTCGCCCTCAAGAGTCACGTGACCGACGATAAGAGTCTGCTCAGCTTCAGCAGAGGTGATGTCATCAAGCTGCTGCAGATGGACGCTCTGCAGACGGGTGAGACGCGTTTATTATCCGTTTTCTCAAGCTTTCATAGAAAAGAAGAAAGAAAAAGACGTGAAACTTGTTGCGTCTCTCCAGGGTGGCTGTTCGGCACCATGGGAGGACGATCGGGTCTCTTCCCAGAGGAGCTCAGCCAGCCCTCCGCCGTCCCGGACTACCATTACCTCCACCTGGACCGGAGGGACGAGAGGAGGCAGAGCATGAGAGCCCCCAAGGCCGCCCAGCCCGGACCGCCCAAAGCCCCGCCCAAAGCCCCGCCCACAGGTCTCGTCAGGAGCCAATCATACCGCGAAGGCAGCGCGGTGCTTCCTCTTACCAGGTAGGCTGGGAGAGCACTTCACCATCGTCACTTCCTGCCTCCAGAAAAGGGCGGAGTCCAATTTTTTCCCCTTAAAATTCAATCTTGACCCTCAAACTTAGCCTTTGTGCACATTTTTGGAAAAGGCAGATTACGGACTGTCCTGTCGCCACCACTTACTCATTTGCATTTATTGCCGTTTAATCTCGTCATATCTGACTACAACAACAAACACAGACCCGACACATCGTCCGAGAGACTGGTGGAGAGTCGGGACTGGGAGCCGCCCAGCAGAGTGGCCTCGCCCCAAAGTCTGGAGCCCAACTCCATCATGGAGTCCGAGGCCGACATCTACTCGGTCATGGCCGAGTTCGCCGTCAAATACTTCAGGTATGCTCCAGTGATGATGAAGGTCGTTAGGAGGTTTTCGTGGTATTACTTAATTCTGCTTTTTCGTCAATAAAGAGTGGGGAGCACAGGTCTGCCATCCGGCGGGAGGAACTTCTTTGAGGCGGTTCAGTTCACCGAGGTAAGGCCAGCAGATCCCACGTTTGGTTGCTGTGGGTAGCGTTTGTACGGGACACTGCGCTCTGCTTGCTTCTCAGACACCCATCCAGGAGTCGCTCATCCTCTACGAGGACCAGGAGGTCAACGATTTAGCGGTCCAGTGCTTTTTAAGTGAGTCTGTCAACGCTAAGCAACGCCTGAGACCCTCCAGACCACCGTCGCCCACTTATTCAACGTTCTTCTCCCCTTCAGACCTGATGCAGTTTATGGGCGACCAGCAGATGGCGAAGAACAACACGCAAGGCAACTGCCTGAATTACATCCTGCTGGTCCGTTCTGGCACTTGAGCTTCCCGCGACTTTGATGTAAAAAAATAAAAGATAAAACTTCTGCTTCTGCTCTGTTCAGCTCGGGAAGGAGAAGGAGCTGCTGAGAGATGAGATCTACTGCCAGGTCAATAAGCAGACCACCAATAACCCCACCAGGTAAACTGGATTTAACCATGTGGGACGAACTTTTAATCCAACAGCAACATTGCAAAAGTGTCCCATTTTTAAGATTTAAGTGTTTACAGGCCAGTTTGTATCGTACCTCACTCTCACTTTGGCGTTGAATATATATGTCACGTACTTCCGTTTGCTTGTTGCTTTTAATTAGACAAGATGCTAATATATGATAATGGAAAAGCTGAAAAGTCCTTCAAGGTTCAAGGTTCTCTTCATTATCCCCAATGGAGCAAATGGTTTTGCAGTCACCAGACAACAACACACAAAAAAATAGATTAAAATACGTGAAATACAAAAAAATACACAATTTCATAACAGGATGAAATAATGAAACAGGTAAATAAGTCAACCAAGCCAAGCTTGAAGAGTGTTCCTACTCTCGTAGTCATGGGCTTCTATGCGCTCCAATAACGCCCTTACTTGTGTCGTTTTCCGGGGGGGGGGGGTTGGCGGCCCCCTTCCAGCTCTGGGCCCGACGCAATTGCCAGGGTTGCCTGCCCTGTTGCAGCGCCTCTGTTTGAGTGTCCCTGATGGTCTCCTCAGGTCCACCTGCGCGCTGGGCTGGCGGCTGCTCAACCTGATCACCGGCTTCTTTCCCTGCTCGGCCACCCTGCAGCCCTACGTCTCCAAACACCTGCGCGACATCATGCAGGACGACGAGCACCCGTACCAAGGTAGAGGAAACTCCTCGTGTTGCTGAAGCGAACGCATCTCCCTCCACACACACACGCGCACGCTTACACCCTCTCCGTTGTCCTCAGAGCTGTCGGCCGTCTGCCTAGACAACCTTCAGCGGGCGCTCAGATTTGGCGGCCGCCGCAACGTGCCCTCGCAAGCCGAGACGGAGGCGATCCTGGCAAGACGGCTTATTCTTATACTATTTATCCAGGCATTCATTCCAGCACAGCCTGGAGCTGCAGGTCACCTGATCTTACGTGTTGCCGGTTTGTCTGCAGGCTGGGAAGACTTCCCGCCGCATTGGCATTCAGCTGCCGGGAGGAGTGGACTTCCCCATCAAGATTCGCAGCTTCACTGTAAGAGCTGATCCACCAATAAATCCTGGGCTGTTTTTTAGGGGTCTTCTCATTCAGATTCGTGGCTGTGGTTTTTTTGTGTCCTCTAGATGGTCGCAGATGTCGTGAGCGAGTTTTGCCTTGAAATGGGCGTCTCAAACCCCGAGGAACTCAGCGAGTTTGCGATCGTGGCCACTCGGCTCCAGGGTAAGGCTTGGCGATCATTGTTGTTTCTATGCAAGTGTTTCCACTCCTTCTCAGAGAACATCTCCATCCGGACTAGAAAATCAAAGATACCCAAAAGTACGGACCTTGCAAAGCCAAAGCCCCCAGACCTGCTTCCCTCGGGTACAACCGCCATAGTGATCAGGGGCAGTTCTAACCGGTATGGGGGCTCTGGGCGGACCCTTGCCCGTCGCAGTAGCTGATTAGGCCCAACATATGTACTTCAATTGAACTTCAAAAATAGCAGAGACTCTTACTGGTGTGGTGGTTAACTCAATTGATAGTGAGCTCTTGGTGGGCATGGAGATGAGCAACTAGTCTTTGGCTTTGGGAAGGCAGATCTCTGCTTCTACCTTCTACTTGAGCGACTTCTTTCAAAGAGGTTGAGGTCAGACAGATGTTGGAGGAGGTAAAGATGGGATCAGGATGGAACAACTTACCTTAGTCTCCCCACTGTCCTCATCCACTCTCCTCCTCCGCTCCTTTGTTAGATACGATGATTCGTCCTCTCCACGCTGATGAGTACATCATGGACTTCTTGCTGGATGACGGCTCCATCGTGCTGTCACTGAGGAGACTCATGTGGGCAAACCCGTTGTCCTTCAACAACGACCTCTACGTGGAGTTCCACTACCAGCAGGTGACCAGATGAGCAGCAGAAGAGCTTTCCTGGCGTCTTAATCCATACAATGTCATGTTCTCAGAAGTTATGTAACTGCGAGTCTGTATGTGTGTGTGTGTGTGTGTGTGTGTGTGTGTGTGTGTGTGTGTGGGTGCACAGCTCCTGGGTGATTACCTGAACGGCCAGCTGTCTCTCACTCTGGCAGCAGAGGGTTCCGTCCAGCAGATGGCAGAGCTGTCAGCGCTGCAGCATCTGATTCTGGGATCGCAGGAGCAGCCCACCCTGTGAGTTATATCTGTAGACACTTTTTTTATGTTTTAACACTTCACGCAATTGCACTTTTTGAGCCATAGCCGCAAAACCTCACCCTGAAGTGCGGTTTTCTCCCAGATATCCTCTCAAGGATTCTTTGGCCATCACTTTTCACACAAGAAGTGACTGAAATATAGTCATTTGTCAACTCTTTGCTGTTTACTTAAAGCATGTTGCCGACTGGTTACTGAGTATTTACTTGTTTTTTGACGTCTGCATTCCAGTTAATTCTAACAGGTGTGACATTGAATTGAAGGAAACCCACTTGTCCTTGGATACGTTTTGAATTCACTAAGAAAGGTTGTGTTTTTTAAAGCTTTTAAACAATTAACAAGCTGACAGTAGTTACAAATTTCCTGCATTGTAACCAGAGGTGTGCAACTTTCTGGCACTTAAGCAGAGGCTGCTAACTTTATACGAGTTGTGGTGACGTCACGACAACTCAAGCTGTCACTTCAAGGCAATGACGTTGCTTTAAGGCTCCCATCTGTACGCATGCGTGATGGATGGTCTGTACGATGGATGGCCTTGCTTTCAGGTCACAGATGAAGAGCTACCTGCCGCTGCAGAAGGGCCTGAGCGCTAAGATGGAAGACATCCAGTTCTACTGCCTGAGCCAGTTGGCCGCCCTGAGCTCCGCCAGTCCGCAAGACCTGAAGATACGATTCATCGGTAGGTAGCAGCGACACACAGCGGCACCATCCGCTGCCGGTCGCCATTGACGACGGCTGACTTGTGCCGAATGTGCCGTCTTCCAGAGGTGGTGAGCACGCTGCCCCTGTTCGGCTCCAACACCTTCCTGGCGCAGAAGGTCAGCCAGCGCGGCTGCCCGTCGCCCTGCATCATCAGCGTCAGCCAAAACGGGGTGCAGTTCCTCGACCCGAAAACACAGGTAGCTAAACGCGGAACCCGGGGGTTTTATTTGGGGTCGTCCCGATCAGATATCAGCAGAGAAAAACCAAATATCGGCCTCTATGATCTCTGATATAAGCCCTTCGATATGAGCGGTCCGTTCCAGACTCCGCTCCAGAACTTCCAGTGGTTATTATGCACTTTAGAAATATTGTTTGTTATTTTTTAGGCTCTTCTAATTTATTATTTATTATATTCAAGTGCAGAATATCATGTTTAAGGTTAGAATGTATGTAAGCCATTGATTAATAATAAATGGGTCCATTTTTCTCATAGAATAGAATTACTTTATTGATCCCAAACTGGGAAATTACAGTGCAGCAACAGCAAGAAATGGAACTCAGAAATACAAAAGAAAGCAAAATAAAAATGTATAGAGTATAAAAGCAGAAAAAGTATAACTATTTACAATATCAAGTATTCGAAGAAGAGCAATATGGACAAATATTAAAATGTACAGACAGACAATAATTAGCCTATTAGTATTGAGTAATGTCACTAAAACAAGCATTTTTTTAACATTCCATACTACAAAATAAGTCCTAAAAGTATGTATGATTCGCGCTGATACCGTATCGGATCGATATCGGTATCGGCCAATACTCAAGGCTGCAATATCGGTATCATATCGGAGGGGAAAAAGTTGTCTGGGGACGCCCCTGGTTTTATTGCTTCTGATAAAACCTGATGGTGACTTTCTTTGGTAGGAACAAGTGTTTGTGGTTCCTCTGGCCGCCGTGCAGTCCATGCGCACCGTCCGGGCCAAAAAACAGGGCAAAGTGCCATCGGTGGACATCAGCTACGGCACGCCGGGCGACCTGAAAAAAGTCACCATTCAACTCAAACAGGTAACGACGGCTGTCAAACGCTCCTCGCTATTTGGGTGTTTGATGCTATTTTGAAGCTCTAGACAACAGTGGATGAAAAGCAGCCATTTATAAGCATTTTGTTGGAAATCAGTCTGACGTTTGGTGTTTGTCCCTGCAGGCCAAGGAGTTGTGCCACGTCCTCGCTCAGATCATGGAGGTGTTGATCCGGCCACCAGCCAACACCTCCGTTTCAAATTACCAGTAGACACACAAATACAGTATTGTGATTTTTCTCTCCCACAACTGACTTCTGTACCTGACTTTTTATGTTTTAAAGTTGTATTATTTTCCACCGTCAACCAATATCACAGACTGAGGAGAAGCATGAACACACACCGTGCTGATTTTCTCACCAGTCTGCCGAGAAATCTTGAGAAATTATGACAAAATTGACCAAAACAGCATGTGCTCGTACTGGAGGGGAGACCAACCACTGTTGTGTTTTTCCTCGTGTGCACGAGCTAAATTGCAACGTCGTTATTTGTAACTAATGTGATGACGCAGGTGATGTAAACTCTGAATGAATGAATGAATGCGAGTTGTTATGCTGGATGACGAGCTTTATGACAAATGAATGAAGAAAATATCCCAATTTTACAGATTTGTGTGTAATGGATGTGTTCCCCAGTGCTTCATGTGGGAAATAAATCAGCTTAGGCTCCAAAGGGAGCTGTCAAATGATTCATTACTGCGTATTTTGCAAAGGAATAAAAATCAGTGGGATAAAAACGACAATGTTTCTGGCTCTGATTGTGTCACAAAAAGCGAAAAGGACCCTAAAAAAACAAAGGTGTGACAACAGACAAGATTTACATGGATTGAAAATATACAAATGAAGATTTTATTTATTTTTCATTCAATGCAAATTAGTTATTCCGGCAGGAAAATACTCAATGTCATTAATTGCTGTCACATCTGTCAAACGTAACATCTTTTTTGGGATCTACGGTCCCAAAATAATCATTGTTCATTTATTGAAAAGCAAATGAGCAGTTATTCGAAATGAAATCCTCAATTTTCTCAATTTGAGTGAGTTGTGGCGCTGATGCAGTCGCGTGTTTCCAAAGGAGGGCTTGTGTTAGTTGTGTCCTCTCTCTCTCTCTCTCTCTCTCTCTCTCTCTCTGGTCTCCTGGGAGGCAGCTCCAGCAGATGCTGACATCTATCCATTTATTCCCCGACACCGGAGCCTCGTCCCTGACTCAGTAAGCTGCTCTGCTGGGACGCTCCCTTGACTCCCGTCCTTGAGTGACCCTGGACGGGCTGAAAACATCCACGCCCTGAGCTGCACGGCCCCGACTCAACGTGCTTAGCTAAGAGCTGAATATGTGTGTGCAAATGTTATCAAGACAAAAAAAACACAGCTCAAAACACAAGGTGAAAGGTGGGCGGCAGCTTCTAATTATAATATAATCATGTAATAACAATAATAATAATAATGATAATGATGATGATGATGATAATAATAATGTATATACTCTTGTCATAGTCTGAGACAGGCTTGAAAATGTTTTTTTTCCTGCTCGTGCAAGAAATGGCATTTTTATCAAAATAAAAGTAGCCAATAAAGTGCAGCTGGGGTTGAACTGAAGCTCAGTTCTTTCAAAGTGGTGTCAAAAAACTAAATAAAACACAATTCAGAGTCACACCATTTAAAGGCCTGATATCCGCCCGCATCAAGTGAAGTCCGACAGGCTGTGCGGTTCAACCCAGTTTGCGGATATTAATCTCTACAGTTTAAACCGGAAACACAAATAAAGGTCGACTCATTTGTTGCATGATTTATCTATTTATTTCTAAACACATTAAATATTTGCAATGCACGTTCACTCAAATCAAAATACAGTTAATCACTGGCGGCGACTATTCCCAACCGAGGTTTGCGTCCGTCAGGTTTGTGGATTCCAATTTCAAAATAAAACCAACACCGTCCGTGACGTGCGCGCCTCGCCCGCTCTCAGCCAATCGCAAGCGGCGCACACCCGCCGCCGTCCAATCACAGCGCGCCGCTCGCTCCTCCAAGCAGAAGCGCTGTCCAACATGGCCGCGGTGGTCCGCCCGGAGCGCAGACCCGCACCGGGGCCAGAAACGTCCCTTTAGGAGGATTCTGACAGCGACTCGGGACGCAGCGACGCGTGAGTTTGCGCATTAACGCGTCTCTGCGACGCTGTGGCGGGAACGCGGAGGCTGTTTTCCCGCGCAGGAGCGTCGAGGCGCGTGTTAGCATCCGTGTGTCCGTGTTTAGCCGCCGAGTGTCTGAGGAGATCCAGCCGAGGGCAGCACGCCGTCCCGCTCCAGCTTCAGGCTTTTATTATAACAAACAGACAAACAAACACGTGTTCTGCGGGTCAGCCCGAGCCGAGCCGCGGTGTCGCCGCCGGGACCCGGAGTGTCGCTTCCCGCGCGGCTTCCTGTCAAAGTTGCTCCGCGAAGCAGCGGCGAAACGTCATGAATGTTGACGTTCGAAGCTCAGCGTCTCTCAGGAACCCTGGAAATCCTGGAAACCCTGGAAACACTGAGGAAAGAGGCGGAAAGCGACGTTTACAGCGCGGCTCGACGACTTGTCCAGACATTTCTAATTTTAATGAATCGATCCCCCCCCCCTCCTCCCCCCCCTTATCTTTGCACGCTGCACTTCCCATTGATGACGTCAGCGCGCCGTTCACATTCTAATGAGGTTTGGTTATTATCATTATTAGTTAGAATGCACACAAATAAGAGCGTGCAGGAGAGATCATAGGCCACTTATCAAAGAACCTTCCTTATCAAAATACTCAAAAAGGGGAGAAAGAAGGAGGAAAAGCCAGTAGGAAGCAAATAAGTACTAAACAAATTTGAGTTGATTGAACACACTTTTGAAGGTTGCCAGAGAAGAGGATGCTCTAAGACAGGGGTCACCAACCAGGTAGCCCCCAAAGACCACATGAGGTGCCCGCAGGTCCGTTCTAAAATGTTATTTTATTCTGATGCTATTCTTTTTTTAATCACTCTTGCAATTATATTGATTTGAAAATGGCAATATCTTGGAAAAAACTGTAAAAAAACATGTTTATACATGTAGTTTATATAAGTTTAAGTAAATTCTGACCTATTCTAGTTCAAAGGCCAAAGCAAATTTGTCATTTCAGAAGAGTGTATCACACCGGTAGCCCTCTGTAACAGTCAGGACCCATGAAGTAGCTCTCGGTGTCAAAAACGTTGGTGACCCCTGACCTAAGAGATGTGTCAGATTGCTCCACAGACGAGCTCCTCTTTAATGTTGAGCTAAAGAAGTCCGACGTAAAGGCCGATGAATGTCCTCCCACTGTCTATAAGTATCTATAAGTGAATGTTTTTCTGTGTTTACGTCCCACGTGGAGGCCAATGTCCAGGATAAGCTCTTGACTTCACCAAACCCCTGCTCGTGGAACGTCTGAGAGCTGCTTTTGGACTAGTTTGTTGTTGTGTATATATATATGTGTTTGTAATGAGCCTCTTTGGCACGAGGCAAGAGTTGAATTGAGAATAGTTGGCTTCCTAATCACAAACATCTCCCCGGTGAGGATTATGGACTTTTCTGAGCAACAGGCTTTCTTTAAACTCTTACGGAACGATTTGGCCTTCAGTGTGGCGTCCCTCTTCAATTCAGACATCAGTTCGTCACACTCGCCTCAAAGCCGTGTTCATGTTCATTGAGTTTGTCCAATCAGCTCAACGCTGGGGTGTCCCCATCCGATATTGATATTGGATGTCGGTCCAATATCAGTGGAAAAAACAATCGGATTATATCGGCCTGCATGTAAAATCTCCAATATAAGCACTCCGATACCAGCAGTCCATTCCAGACGCCGCTCCAGCTCTTCTATGTAGAATATGCTTGTGTTTAAGTTAAACTAGTGGTTATTTTGCACTTTGGAAATATATATTTTTGTTTATTGAGGTTATTTTTCAGGGTCTTCTAATGTATTTTGAATTGATTTTATTCAATAGTAGAATATTCTCCTGTTTAAGGTTCAAATGTATGTGAGTCATTGGTTAATAATCAATGGGTCAGTTTTCCTCATAGCTACTGTTGCTGACAATTGTTCTCTGTTTGAGTAATATCACTTGATCAAGCCTTTTCTAACATTCAAATACTACAAAATAGGTCTGTGTGATTCGTGCTGATATCAGATCGGATCAATATCGGTATCGGCCGATACTCAATGCTGCAATGTCACTGTTGTATCGCTACACCCCCACGTAGCGCCACGCCTTCGAGACGCATTCGCTCAAAAGTTCACATTTTTCCACCCTGGCGACTTCGCCCAGTCGCGGCTGTACATTGACTTTGCATTGAAAGTGGTCGCTTCAAGTCGCTTAGTCACGTCTGGTGTGAACACGCCTTTAACTCACTGGTAGCGGTTCTAAAAAACATTCTCTGCCACCGTAGAAAAGCAAGTCACAATTACATCTTCGACGATTGCCAAATTGCTACTCACGTTTTGTTTTGTTTTTAAGCATCAAGAGTTCCTGGGGGCGTTTTTCGGCCATTTAAAGGGTCAAACTATCGGAAAGTCGTGTGAAATTTGATGTGTGTCTCTCAGGCTGAAGCTGATTAACAAGACTGACTCATTTAAAGTTGGAAAAAATATGAATATATATTTTTGCAGCAGTCTTTTGGAAGGAGACGCTTTTGGTCCCCAGGAACTAATAAGAGAGTTTGCTATGAAAATTTGTCACTGCAGTTAAAGTAAGAATGCCTCAAATTCAGTGTTGCTGCTAATCTTTGACCATCTGAGGTGCAAATAATAATAATAATAATGATTAAATCCTCCTGGAATTGCATTTGTTGGAATAATCAGCGTTTTTGTATTTTTTTCCCCCAAGTGATTGACTCACTCACTCATTTAAAGTGGAAAAGTGGAAAGTGGACGATTGAGAACGTTTGTTAAAGGAACTCATAAAGTTTAATATGGACATAAACTATTTCCATATAAAATAAAAATATCATATTTATAAAACATGTCATTGAAAACAACTGATGCACTGTTTTGTCATCTGAGGCCGATGTGGTAACAATAGTGTGGCTGAAAAACAGTTTTTGATGGGCCTTTGAATGTTCACACCGAACACAACCAAACATGTCATTGCGAGAAATCAATTCAGTCGTTATTATTATTGGGAGTATCCTCAACTTTCATGGAATATTAAGAATGCAGAGTTTTTACAGAATAAAAAAAGCGTACATCGGCGTATATGGCGTGGTTGCAGCGCAGGTGTAGCGCAAGTTGCATTGCCAGAAGAGACAGAGTGATTACAATCAAAGTGGCTTGTCATCACTTTGGTTTTGCATGTGTTGTTGTTGCGTTGGTGGCTTTTGATGTGAACACGACTTCCCAAAACTGCACCGATTATCTGACCAGTATCAGCTCGACCCTTTAGTATTGACATTCTTATTATTACTTTTTTGTTTTTGTTTTGTATGAGCTGTGCCCCCCCCCTCTCCCCTGTTTTGCCAGACACTGTCATCCCTGTGCCAATGGAGAGTGCTGACTCTGTAGTTCAGCTGCTGTTCTTTTTTCTTTTGTGCCAGAGGAAGCCGCCCCTGTGGTCGGAGCTGGTGTCAGTCGAGAGATTCAGGGCTTCGATCTACTTTCAATAGAGCTATTTTGCGAACATGGGAGCGCTCTGTCGCACAGCTGCACTCCTCTGTGAACTAAGCAACCCCGACTGCTGCGGCAACACAACTCTGAAGTTTAACAAGTGTCGATTGAGTATCACTTTGCCACAGACGTGGCAAACACTTCATTTCCCAGAAGCACCTGCACAACGTCAACCACAGTGTGCTACGCTTGGTTCCCGACAACTTGGAGCTTCGTTCGCAGGGGCCGTTAATCTTGCAGATGTCCTTGATTATTAGCGATTCTCGATTACCAATTATTGATTTTCAATTCAACAACAGTAACCCAAAATACACCACAAAGTTAATGCACCATTAAAAAAAAACAAAAAAAAAAAAACTTTGAACTTCTCTTTTGTTTGGTAACAACTCAAAGCACTTTCTGTGTAGTTGTAACTTCAGTATTATTTGTTTTAACTTCAGTTAAAAATGCCAAAACGTGTAAATAAATGTCCACATTTTGAGGGTTTTTTCCAATATTTTTGGCAATTTTTTTTCAAACATTAAAATAATGTAAAAAATAATCATTTTTTGAAAACGTAATAATTGATGCATACTCGTCCATAACATAATCGCGATAAATTAATAATTGATTTTTTTCACCACCCCTATTGGTTTGTGGTATTTTCACGTGAATTATTGCAAGAAAAAATGTTTGTTCCTGGACTCCATGTCCAGTGTGGAAAAAAAAGTGAAAAAGTTGTATTGGGACCCCTCCTCTACCTGCGGCGCCGGTGGCTCCGCCCCCTCTCACTCCCAAACAAATTCGCACTCAAGTCTGCGGTAACTTCTAGCTGACACTGAATGTGATTCCTGCAAGCTTTCAATCTGGTCTTTAGAAAATAATAGGGGTGTCTCTATCTGATATTGATATGACATTGGATATATACTGCATCTAAAATCTTCTATATAAGCACATTCTCAATTGTAGAATATGCTTACGTTTAAGTTAGACCAGTGGTTAATTTGCACTTCAGATATTATATTTTTTTGTTTTTATTGAATTTATTGAGTTTATTTTTCAGGGTCTTCTAATTAACTTTTTATTCGTTTTATTCAATTGTAGAATATTCTTATGTTTAAGTTTAAAATGTGTGTAAGGCATTGGTTGATGATAAATGGGTGCGTTTTTCTCATACCTGCTGTTGCTGAATATTGTTCTCTCTTTGAGTGATGTCACCTGATCAAACTTTTTCTAACAGTCCATACTACAAAATAACGAATAAAAGCTGATCGGATCGACATCAGTATTGGCCAATACTCAAGGCTGCGGCATCATATCGGAAGTGAAAAAGAAAATAATCCTGCGTTTGTGTTGTTTACCTGCAGACCTCAGCATGCATCCGATGAGGAAGAGTGGCATGCAGCGCTGATCAGTTCCC
>CAESWR010001694.1:50685-73565 GCA_903171835.1 Mullus surmuletus
TTGGACACTCATTCAGACATATTCACCGCATGACTGCGTGTACCGATCCGTGAAGCGCATACCGTTACGGTACGGTATGAGTACATATACCATTACACCCCTAGCATTTACTCATTTACAATATCAAAACCGTGGTCTTACTGCTGCTCAGTTGCATATAAAGCCACTCTCGAGGGCTCTGCAGTCCAGGATGATGTTGCTCTGCGCTCTTTCAGGCCCCCGCCGCTCGCCGTAGTCTGCAGCCAGACGGAGCGGAGCTGAATTGAGCGAGGTCTCGTCTGTGCCAGCGAGGCGTCCAGACTCGGTTTTTCCAACTCCAGCTGGCAGCACTGCCGCTGAGCGCTGTTGTTTGCAGCCCAGTGACGAGCGACACTCGGGTGAGGCTTTGCAGCAGAGCCGGCTCGCTGCTGAGTGCGAGCGGGCCGCGGGGGGTTCTCGGGGGAAGTCGTCTCTGAAAATGTAACGGTCCACGTCGGGGTCAGATTTTTTCACATCCGTAGCTCTGCGACGGCGAAAGACGATTTTAGGGAGGCGGCGGTGAGAGAGAGAGCGACCGTCATGTTGTTCAAGATGAGAGAGGGGATCTGTCTCCCGAAGAGGAGCAGAGTAAGTTCTCTCCCGTTTGCTTTTATTATCGTGTGGCTACAGAGATTGTTCAAAAAATCTCAATAGATACAAGTACAGCGGTGTGCACATTTTGCGGGGCCATCGCAAAATGATTGCCATCGCCGTTTCCTGATTGTCTTGTAAATGATCCTGCCGATGCGTCGTCCCGCACAGTCTGTTGCTCACATGGCAGGAATGTGTGTACGATCCTCTACGATCTGGAGGGGTGGATGGATGTTTTTATTGCAAGATGTGAATGAGATGGATCCAAAAGCCATTGAAGATGCAGTAGATGCATTAGGGGCAGTCACAGGGGGCTTCTGACCGCCGCTGTGTGTGTGCAGACCCCTGTAGACCCGCCATCCTCTCCTCTGGGAGATGGAGTGTGGGAAAAAAGTTGCCGTCCCATGAACTCTAAATATAACTCTGTTTCTCTTCCGTGAGTCTGAAAAATTCTATGGGATTGTTGATGATGTAGTGACGGATATCCGGGACAATAATATACTGTTTGAAATGTTTGCGGTTGTGAGATTTGGGCTGCAAATTGATAAGAATTCTGCATGTAGAACAGGTTCTTGTTGTTGTTTAAACGGTTTAAGTACAAATACATCGCAGTTCATCATGTCAAACTCTACTCATGGGAAGTATATGACGTGTAGATTATATAGTCTTGCACAAATAGGCTACTTATATCCATTCTGACAATATACTTTCCATTGTTTTAAGATCTAGAGGAAAAAAGCTGAATTCTAAAAGAGTGGCAGCTTTTATTGCCTAGGCAGTGCCCATGTCAAATTACATGTAGCCGAAACTCTACCCAACGTACCCTCTCTACCAGTTTAGAGCTTAGACATTGTAGTACCGTTGTATGGATTGTTGAGCAATGCGGATTACTGGAATTTGGCATAAATTGCTGTACCAGGTTGTAGGCTATTACCTATCTATTTATCCATCAGCATTTCCTATCAGTATGTGAAAATAAGCTCAAACCATCTGTACACTCATTCATAGACTCATAAAGCTGCTGGCATAACCAAAGTGCCCTTTTTATGTAACCGTGTACTGTGTGTACTCCAGTGCATCTTACGACCAGATGCCAACAAGACACAGAGACCCATGAGCTTCAACAAACTGCGAAACCCCTCTGCTGCCTGGCTGCATCTCGACACCCGGTCCATGAAAGCCTTGGAGACATTTAAAAAGGCCTGTTGCGTTGAAGTCCGACACTCATTGAGGACATGCTTGACTTGCTGCCCAGTCCAGACTCGTCCCGATCTTGGTTATGCAACGTGTCAGTGTATCAGCGGGCCAGTGTGGCGACGGAACTGGAAATCGTACCGAGTCCTCAAATATTTGAAACCGCTCTACTGGAATTTTAGATTATTTTGTCTGGCAAGATTGTTGATACTTAATCAAGATGGCCGCAAATAGACTGATTACACATTGATACTAAATAGTATCATTGCGCAAGGAAGCTTTTAGGGAACCAACGGTTGGTCAACAAAACCAGACCCAAGATAGGGGGACTTTGTGGTTCCTAAAGAAGTGGCCCTTAGACTAGTCACATAATAGCTGACAACAAAGTGCCACCTGGGTAAACGGGGTAGCAATCTGCTTTTAATATCCTGCATACAGTTTTGTTCCGCTTATTGGTTACTGCGGGTGGTTTAGTGCGATTTGCTGCATCCCACAGTTCTGCAAAAAAAGTTGACACAAAGTTGATAGTATGTACTTGGCACATAGAATCTGCAGGCATCACTTTATTGGTTTTCTACCCTGTGCATGACCACATGCGCCATGTTTGCAGGAGGAGGATGCTGCAGCACTGGGCCTGTCGACCGGTGAGGCTCTTGGGAAGCTCCGCGACCAGCTTAGCAACCTGCTGGAGCAGCACCAGAGGGCTTCACAGCGACGGGCCTCGGCACAGGTGCACACACACTTGCACACCTACATTTTTGTCAGTGGTCTTTTCTTTGGGGCAGTCATCCACTTCCTCAAGAAGAGGAAGAAAAAAAGAATAAACCATCTGAGTTATGTCATAGCTGCTGTCCGATGTGTGTGTTTGGTCCCCACAAAGATGTTTTCCACCCTGCCTTAATCACATGTACCAACAACAACACGCTTCCTTGCTCTCTCTATAAATAGCGAGTCACATGACGAGTGCCTTACATAATCCGCTGCTTGTTTTCCCTCACCTATGAGTGTTTGTCATGTTCTCATAGGAACAGTGGCTGAGTAGCTTCCTTTACCATGGCAACCGTCACTCTTGCCTCCATTGGCCAGGAGCGGCCCTCACACTGCTGGTCGTGCTTGGGCTTTTCTGTTGCCATGGCAGCCAGCCAAAGGGCAGGTAGGTCATCAGTTGTTTTTGGTTTTTGCTGGGCTGTCCTGTCCCAAAATATTAATTAGATTTCACTCTGGTTTTCCAAAACAGAACAGGATTTATTTATGTGCATCTTTTAAAGTAAATAATCCCATGTCCATGTCCAAAATATGATTTTGACGGACCTTCACCGGAGGGGTAAAATGTTGACCATAAATCTTCAAAATGAAGTCAACATGAGATCAATAACCAACAAACTGTGCAGCCTCGTCAGAGTTAATTGCAGCACAGCCAGGAAGTGTAGCCAAAAATTCTACTGCAGTGCAGTTACTTCAGAATGATATGATTAAAGCAGTAGTAGTCATCCACATACTTACTTGAGTGAGAAAAAGGTATTTGGTGGGGGAAAAAAACACTCAAGTAGTGAGTAACTGTTTAGTAATGTCTGATTTATTTTGACAAAATAAAACAAACATGATGCATAGAACACTTACAGGTGAGCATTAACACAGGCAAAATAATTGAGTATTTTGAATTGAAATGTACAAAAAATGTCTGAAAAACAAACTACTCAGAAGTACACCTTTTTTTAAATGTAAATGTAATTTGTTACTGCCCACCTCTGAGTAGCTGTGTGGTCTCAGACAAAACAATCAATAAACAATTAGAATCGGATGCTAATCAAACACAAGCTGTCTTTTCTCTTTGTGTGCAAAAGACAGTAATAATGATAATGATAATGATAATAACAATACACTTTTATACTGTCAAGTAGGATTGCCAGATTAAATTAGCATCTAGTGGCCTCTAAACGTTGTTGCTCCAGTTCAAATTGGCTTTGTATCTGAAGCCAGGGTATTCTGTCTGCATCTCTGCAGCTCCGGGATCGAGCTGGTGAACGCCACGGCGCTTCTCCTCCTCTTCGTGCTCAACCTGCTGCTGGTGGGACGTCAGGAGAAGCTGAAGAAGTCTGAGATGGTGTGGCGCCTCAAGGGCATCATCACGCAGCTCAGCGGTGAGTCACGTTTAATCTTCGCGGCCAACGTCGGCTAATTATGGCATTCGTGCTCCATCGTTTACCAGCACTAGCTTGGCCTGAATGCTTATTGACACCACTTGTATACATGTTGGGATACTTTGATTTATTCTACTCTCATCCCTCTCCTCCCCTGCCACTCTCTGTCCTCTGCAGACTACCTGACAGGCTGGGCGGGCGAGGTGCGATGGTCACAGTCGCTCTATCCCGACCTGTACACGCCCTCCTCGCCATCGTGGTCCCTCCACTGGACCTACCGGGACTGCCAGCTGGTCAACCTGCCCGTCAGCCTGCTGGTGGAGGGAGACATCATCGCGCTGCGACCCGGGCAGGAGGCGTTTGCTTCCCTCAGAGGAATCAAGGTGAATCTTTGCTTCTGTGTTTACTTGCGAACCATTTTCCAGTGTTAATGGGAATAATGGCAGTATTCAGTAGTATTCTGATAATGTTTGACTTATGGAATCACATTATTCTGATTGCAATATGCTGATTTACATTTTTTTTCCCTGACTAAAACGCCAAATAAGATCCCTCGCATGTGCTTACTGGAATATTGGGTCATGTGACCATTTTATCGCAAAATATACCTTGGTGAAATATTATGATACATCTGCCCATGCTCAGTTTGCAAAGAATCCTAGTTCTTTTGTTTTGTTTTGGCATGGAGAAAGGCATTGGAAAAATTAACTGCACTGGAGACCTGGGAAAGCATTGATGGAATCCCCTCACAATATAGTGCTAAAGCTCGGAAGCCCCTCGCAATATAGTGCTAAAGCTTGCATGCTCCCATGGCATCATGGGAATTCTGAGTTTGTTTTATTTCATGAGGTTGAATTATACGTCACTGTTTTATTCGGAATATGACTTACTTTTGAACTGGATTTTTTTGTCTTTTTGCCTTAAATAGAATATGCACTTTCACCACAATGTGTGTCAGTATTTAACACTGATACCTTTTCATCTCCTCAGGATGATGAACATATTGTTCTGGAACCAGGAGATTTATTCCCGCCATTCTCCCCCTCCCCTTCCCCACGGGCCAATGAGAAGAGAGGACCACAGAGCCCCCAGCAACACCGTCTCTTCAGAGTGGTCCGCACCCCAGTACTGGACATAGTCAGGTGGGACACGTTAATATATATTTATTAAATGGTCTGACGAAATTGATGATTCATGCGGTATTTTTTTAAAGCGACCCCCCCGTATCATCAGCAGCCTTTGGTTTATCATGTGTTGGAATAATATATAATGGAATAATCGCATTTTTCTGGAGGGACTGATGTTACGTTTGAGTGTGTTTTTGGCTCGATCGTGTTGTCAGTGAGAAGTGCCTAGAGATCACATTTTCTGTGATTTATTATTCAAACAACTGTCTGTCAAGTCTGTCATTCATGCTTTAATTTACTCAATTGGAAATTACATCATTAGAAATGCATTCTTCATCTTATTATATAAACATGTATCAAACACATACATTTATACTCCTACAGTTACATGAAAACATAAAAGTTCAATATTAAAGAATAGTATGGATCGGCCACTCACAAGCAAGCAAGGGCAACATCCAGGTCATAAGACAGAAAAAGATACAAAGGTAAAAAAGGCCAAGTGTTTGACCTTTGTCCCCCCTTTTTTTTTCAAACAGAAACAGTTTGGAGCTGGCACGGTCACGCCCAATCACGGTGCTCGACAACGAGAGGTTCACAGTCCAATCAGTCATCACCAAGCTGGTCTGTCCTGTTGTACTGGTGAGAAGTCAAGATTCATTTATTTGGAGGTGTTTACTGCTGTGGCTAACCTGCTGTCTCACCGCCACTCCATAACCGCTGCATGTGTTTCGTGTAATGTATCATTACATCCTGTCCACCATCCTCAAGAGACATTATTATGTAAATGGGTAAAAACACTTCTATCGTGCAACCAACCAACCTACCAATAAACCAAGCAGCCAACCAATGAACCAACCTACCAATGAGCCAACCAACCAACCCTCTACCCCCCTCTAACTTTAGGTGGCGTTCCTGCTGGTCAACACCGTCCGGTACTTTTGTGACGCGCCCAGCCTCACCCCCGGCTGCTATAATTTCTTCCAACTTCAGGTACTGGGAATGATCAATCAAGCTAACAATTACAAATCACTGTATTATTTATTTCACTCTTTTACTGAAGTAATATGCACATGAAATGCACAAATTCTTATGCTTTAACAAGTCAAACCTTCATTGTGTTTTTTTTAACATGAAGAGGGTCAGAAAACGCTCCATTGTGACAGTTTGACTTTGTTTTTCCCAGTTGATGGGTGTCCTGCCCATCTTGCCGCTGCTCTTCCCCGTCATGTGGGTGCTGGTGAATGCCTACGGAGAGGCCCGGGTCCTCGCCGAGTTCAGCCGCGCGTCGCCGGCCGGTCTGGTAAGGAATGCTCCGACCTCTCACTCTGACTTTTTTTTGCCTATTAACAGTGGAGTGTGTGGTTGTTGTTGGATGTTGACACTAATATCTTCAGACACGCACGCACTGCGGGGTTAGACTGATATTGGGTTTGATTTGGAATAAATCTCTGTAACAATGCCAAATTTGATTTGAACTATGAACTTGTTCTCCCATGTATGAAAGAAATGAGAAAAAATGTATGTGGGCTCCTGACTACCTAGACTACCTAGACAACTAAGACTTCCCAGGCTACTTAGACTATCTAGACTACCTACACGACCCAGACTAGACAGACCACTTGCACTACCTAGACTACCCAGAGTACCTAGGGTGTATTTTACACGCTTTGTCAGCACATTGTTCGTGGATCACATCACCCCAAACAGGAAATTGAATATCAGCATCCAGACAATTTCAAAATAAAACGCAATCAGCAGACTTTTGTAATTGTTCTTTATTTTATTCCGTGTTCATCCTATACATTGGATTATGCAGACTTCATGCTTTCCGGTCTAGCAAACACAACCCACCAACACAATGTGCTGTCGTCTGTGCTGTCGTGTGAATGCTCTGCTTACAAATATTTCCATTTCCAATTCACCATCTCACAAATCCTGTTTCAGAAGGTCTTTGGTTTTGGCTAGTGGCACCTTGACCACCTGTACAAACCTGTATGAGTCTAACCCCCGATGTACGCACACTGACATGCAGAGAGGAGGTGCGGCCAGGACCTCCCTCTAGGTTTTAACTAGACTCTTCTCTTGCCCCAGCTTGCTAAGTTCTCTGAGGACACTCTAAGCAGCTACACCGAAGTGGTTTCCTCCCAGGTATAACTTCTTGCTGTCTCGTTTCCCGCTCCCCTTCTCCACTCGCTTGGCTCCCAACTTCACCAGAACCCGCCTGTCTTCACTCACTCACCGGCCTTGCCCTGCACAACTCCCTCTGTGGACAACCCCCCCAACCCCGACCCCCTTCCCCTCTGCACAGCTCTGTCCACTCTCTCATGACCACTCCCTCAAATCCATCTACATCTTTGATTACTTCACTATGGAAACCCTCGCGGACCACCTTCTCTTTTTAGTTTGCTTTTATACCAGAGCTTTGCTTCACCTTTGTTTTTGTTTTTTTATTCATCTTGCACGATGAGTTTCCTCTGATTTGATTCTGATTTTGGTCACCCTTCGTTTCCAGTCAACATGTCGTGACTGAGAACCTCAGGAATACGAGCTCCCCAGTCATCCTTGACATGTGATCTCAACATTCAATCCAACTTTTTTTTTTTTTCTCCACTCCACTTCATGGATACAACTTCTGTTTGCTGACTTCTCATTCCTCCTGATCCAACCCAATCATGACCCTTCATTCTTGCCAGGCTGGAAAAAAAACAAAGGAAATCAGCAGTCTGGTCGTCAGTAGATTCCCGATCTACCTATCTCAACCCATCAGTCTCTCTTTGGCTTAAGAAAAACGAGTAGTCGCCGGGCAGACGTGACCCTCACCATGGACCTTGAGTTGAATCTGTTTGACCTCTGCTCGTCTGCCTGCAATGCATGACTGGAAATCAGCCTCTCTGTGACCTTTTACTGGTTCTCTAGGATTTCCTCTCCTTGTGCCCTTTCAAAATCATGTGACGCAGGTCAAATCCGCTCATACAGTGGATGTATAAATTTGATTCTGATATTTGAGTGCTGGGCCTTTACCTCTTTGTTTATGTTCAACTTACCTTCGGTTGGTGGCCATTCTTTTTTGGGGTTGGTTCCAATTGTGTGAACTCTGGTTTGCTTCTTAAAATTTGAAACGTAAGTGAAGTTTTCAGTTTTCTTTTCAAGATGCTAGTCCAGGATGTGTCAGGATATGGCATTAGCCATGGTTACATGCAATCAAAAATACCCATTTATATTTGAATAGGTCGAAATTTAGCATGTGTCAGCCATTAGAGGGAGCTTCTGTTCACAGAGCAAGCAAACCGTTGGCAAAAGTTATTCTTTGCAAGACGTTGCCATCCCATGATTCACTGTGGTCTAATTTGCCGTAAATCGTTGGTATTTGGAACCATTGGCAGTGTTACGAACAGCTCTGACCCACCTTTTGAACGTAAAAATCCCCTTTTGGAAAAAAGACCCATCATCAACCATAGAATTTGGCAAATATAAAATCTACTATAGCGGTAATTTGCCGAATATCAATAATAACCAACAATTTCTGGCTAGTTCATAAAATGTGGAAGACATGGGGTTGGTAAACAAGTGCTTGTACCCAGGCCCTCCAAGATGCAGCTCTAGAGAGAGGAGACAAGGAGAGGAATCAGATGTTTGAGTAGGCTGTGGATTTTGCAGTCTTCTCTTATTGTGCCGTCATGGATTCCATTGTAAAGAATCAAAGTGTGCATGGATGCCTTGTTGTCGGGCCACTTGAGAATCTGCCGCTTACGCCAAGCTTCATGCTGTGCCTTTAGAGCCGTAGCTTAGAAACACTTTGTTTGTAACAATCATGACAGGGATGCATATTTGTGGCGTAGCTGATGCGGGGATCCTACTTTGAGCCGCCAACTTGATTTGCTTCTTCCTTGTTATCATAAACTACTTTTTAAAACCATCTGAATTGATGTTGATTGCTTGTTTGCTTTGAAATTAAATCATTTTTGCTTCTACCCTGTCGCATGGAGTTGAAAGCAGTGATTGGATTTAATTTGTGTGTGTGTGTGTGTGTGCGTGTGTGTCTGTGCTCACCTGTGTAGGAGATGCTGCGCTGTTTGTGGAGACACTTGGTCGCAGTGCTGAAGGGGGAGTCCCAGACGCTCTGTTACACCTCCAGCCTTCTACACACTCTCGGCTCCGTCACTGTGAGTAGTAAGAACGAATGCAAATGCAAATGACTCCCAGAAAATACTCAATCCCAAAAAATCTTGTCTTGTGACTTCTGTGCCCCTTTTTTGTGATTTATACTATGGAGTGGCTTTTCAAGAAAAAAAAAAAAGTTGGTGCATGGTTTTATTAGTTTTTCCAGTTCTCGTATTGTGTAATAATCTGTAAATGTTACCACGGCGATGGAGAATGACTACTTCCCTATCCATATTTTACATGAAAACGTACAGTGTGATCAGCGGCCCGTTTGTTGTTTTTTTATGTAAGATTCAAAATGGTGCCATATTTTCTTGCGACATAGTTGTTGTTTATGTGTGTTGTTGTTGGCAGAATGAGAGAGTCTTGAGTCGCAGCTATACTCAAAAGTTGTGATTCTGATTCCTGAACTGAGAATTTTTAAGTAGATCTGTAAGATGATACTGCATATAATGTCATTTGCAACTTGCAACTGTGCTCTTGCAACTGTGTTTTCAACCCTCAACACAGATGATACAGCCGTACTGATCTTCATTTTCGTACGACCCTCCGTGTGGGTGTGCAGGTACTGTGTTGTGTGGACAAGCAGGGTATCCTTTCTTGGCCCAACCCGAGTCCCGAGACGGTACTGTTCTTCAGCGGGCGGGTCGAGCCGCCCAACAACAGCCAGGAAGACCTGAGGGACGACCTGTCTGTCAACTCGTACTGTAGGATGGAGACAGATGATGACAGGGATGAGGTGGGTGTGTTTTTTGTTTTTTGTTTTTTTGACAAGCCTCTATGAGCAGCCTGAAGACCTCGTGAAGACTCCAATGCATATTTAATACAAATTGTAATACACTCATACTTTATGTTTGATTCTTTGTGTTGTTGAAGAGAACATTCATTTCCCCTTCATAGCTCATGTATAAAATGATAAAAGATTGAATAGGAGACTACTTTGTTCCTCTTTCATATCATCAGCAGAAACACTTGCAACACCCAAACAATGAGTGTGTTCACATACACACCACTACTCTGGTTAAACACATAATCTGACATTGATCATATGAATCATAATCATTGCACCGAAAGCTAAGATTAAAAAGAAACACAAACGTTCACTTTTTGCAGGAAAATTCTGGTTTACATTATTCCCATGATGCCATGCTTTAGCTCTGTATGTTGTTCTCTTAGACATTCTACACCAAAGTTTAATAAGAAGATACTTTTTTAATCCACCTCCTTCACAATAGACATTGCCAGGAAACGGTGGGAGGAGCTCTGCCACAAATTTATAGCCATTAGAAGCCGCCGGACTTCTAGGAAAGAGGAGTGATGGCTGAGTTGACAGATGCAGAAAGACAAACCACCACAGCTCTTGGAATGTTGCCACTTTTCTGATTGATACAGAAATATGGTGTGCACGCAAACCTAATCGACAGCTGTGCGAAATGAATTCTGGCCTATCAACCCTTTTGTTGAGTTTGCATCCCCTGTCGCGGCTGTTCCACAGGCCCAGGAGGGAGAGGCCCTGCTCTGTTTACCAGCGGAGCCGTCGGTCCAGCTGGGGGAGGGGCACGAGCCCAGTGAGACCTCGCACGACACCGCCCGCTCCACCGACACGCTCCAGCTGCGGCGGCCCGGCCTGCCGGTGCACACTCGCACCAAACACCACTCTGGGTCCAACGTCAGCTTCAGCCACGACACCGAGGGGGGCGAAGAGGACCAGGGGCAGGTAGAAACCGGCCGTACACGTCCGGTGGATGCCATGCTGGTGGAAATGGGGATTTTTTAAAATCATTTATCCCCCCAGGACTTCCCGATGGGCTGCCTGGAACCGGAGGCAGAGGACTTTGTGTGCGACTACCACCTGGAGATGCTGAGTCTGTCGCAGGACCAGCAGAACCCCACCAGCATCCAGTTTGACGACCTGTCGTGGCAGTGCCACCTGCCCTCCCTCAAGCCACTGGGCCTCAACATCATGCTCAACCTCTGCAACGTCAACGTCACGCAGCAGCTCTGCCGCTTCTCCGACCACCTGTCCAACCTGGCGCTGCAGGAGAGCCACGGCACCGTGCTGCCCGTCTACGTGCCCTGGGGGCTGTGCGAGCTCTCCAGGCTCATCGGTGAGCAGGCGGGACTGGAGAGGGAGAAGGCGAAGAACAAATATAACATTTAATTCCATGCAGAAAAACCCAATCACGTAATTCAACACATAATCAGTTCAATTCCGTTTTATTTATATAACACCAATTCATAACAAATGTTTATCTCCAGGCACTTGGAGCAGGTCTAGACACGCTCTCAAATTTAG
Source organism: Mullus surmuletus (assembly GCA_903171835.1). NCBI lineage: Eukaryota > Metazoa > Chordata > Actinopteri > Syngnathiformes > Mullidae > Mullus > Mullus surmuletus. The sequence goes on from CAESWR010001694.1 coordinate 62,217, forward strand.
TTATTTATCTACACAGAAGCAGCAAATCCCCCAAGAGCAAAAAAATCCCTGAAACAATCAACCGAAACAACCCAGTACCAAGTAGTATCGAAACTGCGCTTGTCAAACAATACCTGCAATCGGTTGTTTTTGTACCGAGATCTAGAAAAAAAAGATACTTTTATACGATACGTTTCTATAGTTTTACTTGCAGCCAATTACGAGGTTGATTCCCCAAACGAAAAAAGCTGTGGAATATGTGAATTAATCGAAGTTTTATTTTATGTATGTTCTATTCTGTGCGTGATGTGATGAGGTTCCCACAGCAGTGGAAGATGCCCCGCCCCCTTGCAAAAAAACTCCATGTATTTTGGATAGAAATTGAGTATATCTGCTGCAAAAAAAAAAGGATTTTCTGCGATATTTTCAACAGTCACTAGGGCTGGGTATCGTTTACAACTTTTCAATACCAGTACCCTTAAAACGATACCGATACCAATTGAGTACTTCATTTGATACTTTTTGTTACTTCATTCAATATTAATAATGCGAATAGAAAGCAATCAGTTGTGCAGATGTCACCACTCCTCCCCATTTAAAAGATTTTTACACAAATACATTTTGAAAGTGCTCAAATTACGCTCGCTATCGAGGGTTTTTCCAGCATAAATCACTTTTTCTGGAGGGGACAGATTATTGATTATTTTGTATTGCGCCACGTTTCCTTCAGAAGGGAGAAAATGTGCTTTTTCACACAGCATAAAGTGTAATGACATGTCATGCAGCATAATTTAGCGAAAGGAAATACACATACTATCCAGTTATGAAGCAAACTTTCTCTCCAAATGTACATATGATTTACGCATTGTGGTTTTTGTGCAAGTGTATTCTTCAAAGGGTTTGGTGTGTGTGTGTGTGTGTCAGGGTTCACCCCGGGTGCGAGGGAGCTGTTCAAACAGGAGAACCATCTGGCTCTTTACCAGCTGCCATCTAAAGAGAAGACCAAGGAGCTGACGTCGCGCGGCCTGCATCACTTCACCAAGCGCCAGCCTCCCATCTCCCACCTCATCTCCCTCTTTGTGCGAGACTCCTCCTCCAGTGAGCTGCTCGCCTCTCAATCCAGCTGTCTGTCAGAGTTCTCTTTTTTTGGTTGTTCCAAGAACTAACGGAATGTTTTGTGTCTTTGCAGATAACGTCCAAATGCTGTCACACGGCTCGGCCGACCTCATCCTGGAGTCTTGCACTGACTTCTGGGATGGGACTGATATTTATCCCCTCTCGGGCTCAGACAGGTACGCCGCCTGCCGCAGCGAGGGTGGACCGTTAGGGGTGTCCCGATACAACTTTCTCACTTCCGATATCGTGTAAATGATCCAGCGCCACTTGAGAACAGCGTACTTTTTGCATGTACAGTTACTGATTTCATATTGTCTTTATACCACCTTGGACAGATAGACTTTGATTGTAATGAATCTGCCAAAATAGAAAAAAATCACATGGTTAAAATCACATTATTATTTACATTTCTGTTGATATCTTGATCATATCGTTATTGTGACATTTTTTGCCCAGGAAAATTGTGAAGTGAAAATTGAAGTCTGGAATAGACTGAGAAAGCACTCCGATACAAGCAGAGATTTTAGATGCAGGCCGATAGTCTGATATTGTTCTGATATTGGCACGATATCCGATATCAATACCAAATCGGGACACCCATAGCCCCCATCTATATTTCTCGCTATCTACACATGCTTTCTCGCTTTCCTGATGACAGAAAGAAGGTCCTGGACTTCTACCAGCGCGCCTGCTTGTCAGGCTACTGCTCGGCCTTCGCCTACAAGCCCATGCAGGTGTCGCTGTCCGGTCAGCTGAACGGGAAGTGTGTGGAGCTGGCCCCCGGCCCCTGCCTCTTCTCCGGGCTGGAGCTGCCCTCCACCACCCCCATCAAACACAACTCCTGCAGGAACAGCTGGAGCTCGGACGGTGAGGGCCAGGAGAATATGCGTTACATAGGCGGCAATCAACGGTTCACTCAGTTGTGCCAAGTTAAATGGTTATTTGAATGGGAAATTAAGAAGAAGAAAAAAAGAAATGAAGACCCTTAAAAAGTATGAAAAAGTCTTTTTTCACCACTTTATGAGGTCTTACATTTTTGAAGGCCTTTTTTCTGACTTAGCTGTGATAAGAATTTGAGTCCAAAAACATTGTAAAAGTGTGTGTTTATGCGGTGAGGTATTAAAAAATCTGGTGGTGAGGTATTAAAAAATATCAAGAAGGTCTTCAAAAAGTCTTCGAAAGGTACTGAAATTGACTTCCAAGATTCCTTTATATTTCCCCTGCACTCAGTTTTGCCAAATGAAATGGATATTTATTTGTTTTCCTTCCTTTCTTTCGTCCTCCCAGAGGGCATCGGCGAGGGTGTGGAGCGGGAGGACTGCGTGCAGGCCCTCAGCGGGCAGATCTTCATGGGCATGGTGTCCTCCCAGTTCCAGGCCAGGCTGGACACGGTCAGGCTCATCGACGCTCTGGTCACCGCTTGCATCCGCTTTGTTTACTTCTCCATGGAGGACGAACTGCGCAGCAAGGTGGGCATGTGAAGCAACTTTTTTTTTTTTGTAAGGGATCCTCATTGAGGGCAAGAAATATTGTCATCAGCGGCCACATAATGAGAAATGATTCCAAAATGTGTATCGTTGATGGTCTATATAGAAGCGTTTAAAGCAGTGTTCATATTAGAGTGCATGGGTTGATTCAGTTATTTAAGCCTGTTTCTTTTCTTTGTCTGCACAGGTTTTTGCGGAGAAGATGGGATTAGAGACAGGCTGGAACTGTCACATCTCTCTGACGCCAAACGGAGACAGTCCGTGTGACGGAGCTCCATCCAGCCCCTGTCAGGGCTCCCTTCACGAGGACCTGAATCAAGGTACCAGTTCCCAGCCGAACAAACTCATTTGTTGCTTCCGGGAAGAAGGCAGGATCTTGAAATATCATGGTGGAGCAAATTGAGGCATATGAATTAGGGGTGTCCTGATCCGATATTGATATCAGATTTCAGTCCAATATCAGCAAGACAAAAAGTATCAGATTATATCGGCCTGCATCTAAATCTCCAATATAAGCACTCTGATACAAGCAGACTGTATTTATTCTGTTCAATTGTAGAATACATTTTTTTTGTCTGGGCTTTTTACTTTGCTGTTGTTGTTGTTGTTTGGCTTATTTTTATTAATTCATTAATTTATTTTCGGCATGTCTCGAAACAAGATATATTTTTGAAAAAAAAAGAAAATGTAAATTTTTGTTTACTGGCTGATATCAGATCGGATTGATATCGGTATCGGCCAATACTCAAGGCTGCAATATTGGTATCATATCGGAAGTGAAAAGGTTGCATCGGGACACCGCTAATATGAATGTGTCTTGAAGGACTCCCCTCTCATCTGCCTCAGACTCTCGAGATGAAGCAGAAGGTCCGCTGCTGCCAGAAGAGGAGGCCCACTCTGACCTCGCCAGTTTCCAGCCCACAGACAGCGACGTTCCGAGCTTTCTTGAAGACTGCAACCGGGTACCAACCGCATAAAAGAGGCACATCTTATCGCATTTCTGTTTTAGATTCACTGACTGACACCTCTTCTGTCCGTGTTGTTTGTCAAGGCAAAGCTACCTCGCGGTATCCATCAAGTTCGTCCTCATTTGAAGAACATCGATAATGTGCCTCTTTTGGTGCCGCTCTTCACAGACTGCACCCCCGACAGTGAGTCTTGTCGAAATATTCAGCTGTATTAGAGATGGCCAGAGCAACCAATTTTTTTATTGGCAGTTGTTTGGTCACATATGGACCAAAGGCGTCCAACAAATGAGGAAAATGTTCTTGGTGATCACTGGTGGTTGTTAAAAAAAGGGTGTTGTTTTTCTTTTGCAGCCATGTGTGAGATGATGAAGATCATGCAGGAGAACAGGGAGGTCACCTGTTGTCTGGGAAGCTCCGCTAATTTCCGCAACAGCCGCTTATTCCTACAGAGTGACCTCAGGTACACACACACACTAACACACACTTCTCAATTGATAGAGACAGGTTACCGATTCCATCCACCCAGTGATTTGACCTCCATAATTTGATCTTTGGGCACTGGAGAAAGAGGAATGCTGGATTAATGTTCACCGTATCCACCTGTTTGTCATGGCAGCATTGCACTGGACCCCCTGTACCCCTCCCAGTGTTTGTGGGAGACGTTTGGCTACGCTACCGGGGGCGGATTCAATGGAGAGGCCGAGGGTCTGTCCCCCCTGACGCTCTCCGGGCAGCTCAACAGCCTGGGCTGCTGCGTCACCTTCCACCAGGGAGAAAGTGTCAGCATGGTGAAGCTCATAGAGCAGGTTCGAAACACACACACACACGCTCTGACAGCACAAATGTGAAAGCCATTTCCTGAGCTGCTTCTGCTGTGAATGTGGTCTAGGCACGGCACACGACCTACGGCATTCGCAAGTGCTTCCTCTTCCTGCTGCAGTGCCAGCTCAGCCTGGTCATCATACAGGTGAGAGCGCACGCTGCAGAAGTTACACACTTCCTCTTTTCTCTTTTTTCAAACCGTTTTTAAACGCCAACACACACCTGGCCTTTGTTTGACACACTTTCTGGACATGTAAAACCTTAACCATAACAAATTTTGCTGGAGGATATAGTGTCCCACAAATTATTGCCAATAAACGATATTGTCAACATAATATCAGATATTTTTTATAAAACGAATGTAATGATAATATGCAATCATAATGCAAGTACATCCTTTAAAAAGCAATAAACTATCGTTTCTCAAGAGTATTTAACATTGTAATTGGAATGTCAAGAACCTTTTAGGAGGCTCACTGTGTGTGTATGCCAGCGGGCCCCGCCTCCCCCCCAAACACACAAAGATAGTGGATAACTAACAGGAGGGCTCACTCTGTTCATTCCTCTGTGGAGCCAAGGCGCCCAGGTGCTGAGAGTGAACCCTCTTGACCTCCAGCCTGTTTGGTAGCATAAGATGAGGAAAACAAACACACACGCACATGGCCATATATTGAGGCCGGCAACATGATCGTGTTTGTTGTCATTTATCGTACGATTAATTGATTTATTGATTATTGTGACAGGCCTAGCAATTTGCTATTTAATGGTGTGGTTTGCATGTTGGTGCATGTTAGCAACTCCCCTCAAACTAGCTTTAGCTCGGCATATATTAAGGCCGGTGAGCGCGGGGTGTGGCCACAAAATCCGTGAGCAGAGGGCATAGAGAAAAGTCTTTTCCAGCCAAGAAATCCCATTCCATTGCCGAACAAAGTTCAGATAAACAAGTAAGCTTGGCATGGAGAGCCCAACCAGCTGCTAATGCTAAAGCTAAGGCAGAACGTGAAGCCAGTGGAGAGGTGTGGTCCAAGCAAAGGTGATGCCCCCCTTTGTTTATGTCTGAAATACTGCTGCTCACATGTGACATCTAGTGGTAAAATATGGTACATAGCTCTTTGGAGGTATGGATGCTCCAGTCCAAACCTATCTTGCGATGAGAATGAGAGCCCAAACTTGAGTCAGAATCAGTGATCAAGAACTTAAAAATTGATTTCCAAAGAAGGGAGACGGAAAATATTACACCTATGATGAATGAATGTGTATTCACCTCTATTGTGTGTGTGCGTGTGTGTTTACAGTTCTTGGCCTGTCTGGCTCAGCTCCCTCCCCCCATGAACACTACTGATATCCTCTGGCTGTCCTGCTTCAGCTGCCCACTGCTGAGGTACACACACACACACTGAGCATGCTGTTTAGCGTACCGCGTAACTGTATCATCACCAACAATCTATTTGTGTGGACAGTGTGTCACTTCTGGGGAAGCCACCGGACAGCTCGGTCATGACAGTTGCGACGGGGAAAAACCTTGACGCCATTCCCAGGAAGGTGGGGTCTCACACTTCTTGTCAACATTGGATTTCCTTCTTCCCCTCCCAGTGCTGATTAATTTCATCCGGAACTGTAAAAGTCTTAGTTTATCAAGACGTTCTCAATGGATATCTTGTGCTCTGCCACTGTTTTCTGGATGCCAGGGAATTTCCACAAATCTCACTGGTACCATTTATACACATAGGTCGAGTGTTGGTGGATTTTTCTACTCATTGCGACACAGTCTCCTTTTCATTTACATTTTGTAACATGCCTGACCCCTTAAACCTCTATGTCAAGTCTGGACTGCAGGCAGCCAGATCAGCCACCCGACCCTTGCACTGTAAAGCTGAGCTGGACGTGCAGAATGTGGTTTGGTGCTGTTTTTGCTGGAACAAGCAAGACCTTCCCTCAAAAAGCCGTCCTTTACTTGGCAGCGGTCGATGCCCAGAAACTTACCCTGTGAACAGTGCATAGGTTATGCTACGATGTCCAAGGATGTCCTCTGACCCTCACTGTGCCGTCTTTCTTTGACCAGACCCAGAACTACTTCCTTGGCTGCTTCTTGTTGAAGTTTGGCCTGACAATATGTGCCTACCTGTTGGCCTTCGGGTTCACCCTGCAGGAGGTCTGTCTGAGAAGCAACAACATCACTCTTCCTGATAACACCACCAGCACCTGCCTTCACATCCTCACAGTCAGGTGAGAGTCGCAACGCTTGGATTGGAGATGTTCCCAATACTGATGCCAGGGCTTTTGGTATCCAGCCTGCTTTAGGGCAGCTGAGCTCAATAAACAACGGAGTGGCAAAGTCCCGCCCCTTCCAGTAGACCCCCATGGGACCTATGCGATCGTAAAAAATGAATAGGTTTCAATGGAGAGAAAGTAATTGTTTTCTGATCCCAGTAGCATTACACATACTTTATGATGTTTTTGGATATAAATGCTAATTTTTCATGTCAAGCGTTTGACAGTTCATTGTGCAAATGCTTCCGTTAAAGGCTGTAGAGAAAACACAATGACAAAGACTACATGATAAAAAATTGGTTTTGGGGACCGATGGACCGGAAACGGAAAGGCGGGACTTTGCTCTATAAAGAAGTGGATGTGGAAGCCAAGCCTGCCCCTAGTTTGATTTCAGGGATTTGATTGGCTGCCGTGGGCCAAATATGACTAAAGAAATGGTGCTTGCATCTGACGCTCAAAAGTTGAACATATTTTCAGTCTGACGCATCGTAGCACAGGAAGGTACTGGTTTTCTTACGTGTTTGTAGCGTCTCATCTCAATGTAATGGCGGTATGTAAGGCTAGCACTATCCAGCTAACGTTACACGCTTGAAAACAGCTGCTAATCCAAACAACACCCAGGTTGGGGGACCTCCAGCACAGGGCAAACTTCTGTGCTGTTTTTGAGCGTTGAAGAAGAAACAATTTCCCTTTTGAGAGTTCTACATGGTATGGGATTGACGCATGTACTTCAAGGCTTTTTGGCGTTTGAACATCAAGTCTATTAGCATTGATGCATTAAAAAACTGCAAAAAGTTGTAGAAATACACATTTGGTGAATCCCTTGATAGCATTGTTTTTCACATGTGGCTGCAGCTCTGCGGGCGACGCCCCCCACTGGTTCAGCGAGCTGTCGAACGGCCTTTTGCTGTCTCAGAAGGTCATGGCAGGGTTCCTGGTCTTACACACAGGTCTGCTACTCACACACACACACACACACACACACACACACGGTGTTAGCCACAGTCCATCTCATTCTTTGATTGTTTTTTTTTTCCAGTGGTGATCTCCCTGAGCTATGTGCACCGCTCTCAGCCTCTGTGGAGGAAGAGTCCTTTCAGCAACACCTGGTGGTGTCTGACTGTACCTGTGGTGTAAGTTGTGTTATTATTTCAAAAGTTGGTCAAAACCAGGCTTGGGTCTCGTTTAAAAATGTTGGACACCAGTATTGGATTGTATTTTGGTTGATATCGCACTAATCAATATCGGAACCTCTTCCCCCTTGCGTCTCCTCCAGGCTGCTCAGCCAGGTTGTTCAGGCCATCTTGGATTACCAGCTGTGGCACAACCAGGACAGCCTCCTGACCTTCAAGCTGCACGACATCCCGCTCCTGGCCTGGCTGCTGGCCTCCCTGTCCCCACTGCTGGTGGTGGTGGTCAACGAGGTGGTGAAGCTGCACGAGATACGGTATGAAATCGAAAATCTCCGTCTCACGATCCAGCCAGCGGGAACCGGGTGACGAGTGTCGACCTCTTGTTGTTCCAGGGTGCGGGTTCGCTATCAGAAGAGACAGAAGCTGCAGTTTGAGACGAAGCTGGGGATGAACTCTCCGTTCTGACCCCGCCTCCTGCTGGGAAAGCTGTGCTGTGGCGACACTTTTGGGCCAGTCACTCGGCCAGAATGCAAACACTGTACTCCATTAACACTGCAAGCATCAGCCAAACGTCACCATGGCGACTTGATTGCCAACGCTCCTGTCATCGGCTATAAAAGGACAGGGGACAAATTCCAAAGCATTTTAGCCCGGTGGAACAGAAAAATAGGCAACTTTTTATCGTCTGGTTTTGGTTGTTTTAAAGGCATGAGGAATGTTTTATGAAGAGGTTTTATCATGTCTGTCCGCCAACATTGAGTCTTGTGCATGGTCACTCAAATCTCCCGGAACCTTCTCAGACCGCTTATTATTTTTATTCTATTTTACCGCAGATATTTTAGTTTTGAAAGTCCTGAGCTGAACCGAGGTGAGCCCGACGTATTAGAGACTGGATCGGACGGGTCCTGTTTTATACACACGTATCTAAATTTGGAGGCATCTGTGTAAGCGCACGATGCCTCAGCATGCCTTTTTGAAGTCCTTCCTGCATGACGCGTCTCCTGAATGGATAAATAAAAAGGATTTCACTCCGGTGTCCGAGCATACCGGAGTCTTCTCAAGGGTGCTTCACATCATTCAGTTGCCTTCCTTTTTCAGCCTGTCTGCCTTTTTTCCCACCCATCTCTGAACTCAACAGGCAGGACCTCAGGCCACCCATTATAGTTTTGAGGAGAGACAAATGAAGAGTTGAGTCAATTTAATCTGCAAATCCAATTCTCCGAATGTCATGTATCCTGAAAAGATCCCATTAATCCAACTGCTTTATTCCCGCCCTCCCGCATGTCCAGGCCTTTTCATTTGCAAAATTAATGTGCACCACCATCAGCAGCAGATGTCTGTAATCGCTGATGGTCTTCATGGACGCGTCACGGTCATCCTTACTGTATACGAAGGGCGAGGGGTGGTTGCGCTGAACACCAGACCCGCTCATGAAAAAGAATGATGCTATTATATTATTTTAATATTTTGAGTCACATACATTACAAGATGCAAATGTTCCTGTTCGGTTTTCTTTTTTTCATTTAAATAATTGTGACCACCAATTGCTGATGCCACACAAATTTGCTGTTGATTCCAAAAACAAGTTCTTGAGTTTTGTTGGTGATCACAAGATCCAACTTGACTTTGGGGAGTTAACCTCCATGCTGTAGCTATAACGACGGGCGCCGAAGCACTCCCTCTGTGAGAATTTGGAGCCAATCTTTCGGGGGTTAATCCTGATGCTGCTCCTGATGATGAAGGTTGGCGCTTCTACTCGACAGCCTTCGCCCTCAGTGGATGAATGTGAATATATGGGTGTATGTGGCGACGTCAGTCCAGGGAAAAAGGTGCTTTTAGGAGCAGTCAGCCAGAGGAAGCGCCATATAAGTACGTCCTGTTTACAGGTTTGTGCTTGGTTGTTACATTTCCGATGTCTGCGAGTGAGGTACAAATAAATACTACAAGTTCTCTGGATCGGGCAAAAAAAAGTTAGGAGGTTACTTTTTACATCACAAGTAAAACAATAGAGGGTTTCTAAGACGAATTGTGAATCAATCATTATTTATTTTTCTCCCGGTTTGATCGTTTGTTTTGTATCATGATGATATGCTGCATGAACAAAATCCGGAGAATGTTCTTTCTTAATCAGTGTGCATTTTATCTATAGCGCTTCTGTTTTTGTTCACGACACAAATGTACTCATCGACGCATGCCCTGCATCCATCCTGTATGTCGGCAAATTGCAGCGTATAGTCGTCACGCACAAACATGCGTACACACACACACACGCTCAGAGCCTGAAGCCTCTACCTGGGAGATGGACAATGATGAAGTTGTTCACGAGATACATAAATGTATATTTTGTACTTTTTAAAGTGTCTATGTTCAGGACTTTTGACAACTGTGTTTATGTATCAATAATGTGATGTTAAATAAATCTTTTTATTCATATCGTTTGGTGAAACCTGTAATGATTGACTTGAGGCAGCACCAAGGTGTTGGGCATAAAGAGAGGTTCTTTGCTAGCTATGTGTATTTTCTATTCCAAAATGCAGTAATGTGATGCAAGGTTATACTGAGTGACAATCAATATAGAAATAACCTTGAGAAAACCTCTGAAAGAACAAGTTGATCTAATGCCATTGTAGTACCACTCTGTTGAGACCTTGTTAGTCCTGTTCCACGTTTATGACAAAAGTACAAAACCATCATTAAAACTATTAGTCTTAGAAAAGTCCCTACAAAACCGCTATTGCCAAAAATTGCACAATCGCCATCACCAGTCGAGCACAAATGTGCTTATTATTGATAAGCAGATATCAATAATATTGCTAGTGGATGTACTCTCATTCTGTTTGTGTTACTGTAAAGCACACATGACCCCTAAATTGACTATAAATAATATAACATTTAAAAGTGAATTATTAATCATTAAAAATATTAATTCAAAAATGAAAATATATATAGTTTGGGAGGGGGGCTAAAACTAAAATACGAATAAAATAAATAAATACTGCAAAAGAAATCTGAATGATAACTGCATTTTTGACATCAGAAGGTCAGTCTAGCTCAGCATCACGTCAAGCCAACCGCAGTGTCGCAACTTCCTGTCGACCTTTCAAAGTAAACGTCGTCATTCTAACTCGTGATCCCCTCGTCCGCGCGCGTCAGCGTGAAATACTCGAACAGAATTAATTTCAGACGCAATATCTGCGTCCCCGTTGTGCGTGGCCGCCGTAACGCGCACATTATGACGTCCTCGTCCCGCGTGTGAGTGCGGTTTCCGCCCGTCTGGAGGCTGCGCTCCTCCGCACGCTTGACAGCTGCATACGTGGTCGCCCGGAGGAACGAAGGGTCTGTGTGTGTTTCTGCCTCGGTAGATGTTTTCACTGTCGAATCGGCCCCCGGAGCGCAGCCGCGGGGGACGTTTGGCGGGTCTGTGTGTCGATGTCGTGGCGTTTCGTCTCCTGCGTGCGTCGAGCGTAGATGTCAGCCAGCGAGCTAGCTAGCTAGCTAACGGTTAGCACGGCACACCGGGCAGAGACGGCGCGTCTTCGGCGGCGCGTCACGACCTGTCGGCGTGTCTGTCGT
>CAESWR010001696.1:8330-25063 GCA_903171835.1 Mullus surmuletus
GGGCAGCGGACCCGGATAAAAAGAGATCCACCTTCGTAGTACGGAAAATCCAGAAGTTATCCAGAAGTTATCTCGCTAAGACCAAATCCAACTTCGTAGTACAGGCCTCTGGATTCAGTTATCGAGTTGATAACAGGCTTCGTAGTACATCTGATTGGGATCACGGTGAAGTTGAGCGAGATGTCACAGAGTTATCCTGGATGTGTTAATCCAGCTTCGAAGTACAGGCCTCTGGTGCCACAGAGTATTGGAATTTGTTTATATATTTTAGGCTGATAAGAAAGTTCAGAAAAAGAACATTTTTTCAGCTGATCTAGTTTATTATCTGTCCGCATGCTCTGTGGTGGAATAAGAAATCCAATGGAAAAAAATTATAACCCAGCAGGATAAGCCCTAGATCACCAACGTCAATGTTTGTTGTTTCAGGATATCTGGCTTGTTCTGTTCATCGTAACCTGCGTCTTTTGGTGCAGTAATGGGTTTGGCCACGTTTGCAAGCATTGTTTTATCTGGCTGCCGTCTCATTGGGTGTGTTGCAGCTTTTGTGTTCACGGGAAACCAGATCGACCGTGCTGTGGCATCCCAGCGCGGCAGTTGGATGCACAAAAACAGAGTTCTATAGACAAACAAGCTGACACAGGTCTAACAAGGTGAGGGATTGGCAATGGAATTGCGACACCTCCTTTAAATCATGTATGAAAATTTAAGACATGTAGTATTTTGAGCCCCGTCCTTTGCATTTGTCCTAAAGTGTATCCCAACAATGGAGCATTTGGCCATTGCTGTGATTTAAGTCTCACTGTGCCTCATTGGGATTGCATAGGACTTTAAAGGATTATTGAATCAATTTGTAAAAGTATTTGATGACAATGCACAGCCAGAACAGCCTTAGCGAGTAGCGACAATGCGACCAATCACCCATACAAAAGATGCTGGTAGAATCTGTTTTCCTTTTCATTACGTTCAGTGGAAGATTTTTTTCCCCCAGTAGCTGATAATATATCTTCAGCTACATCTCCATTCCTGTGGCAGGCTTGCTCTCTCACATGAACAGATTTGTTTGTAGCTGATGTTTTGTAATGCATTTATTCCAAATAACAGCCTCTGCGTGCGTGCACTCTGTAAGCCAACCAATGGTATTTTCCTCGGAGTGTGTGTCAGCATCAAATTCTTTTCTCCTGCTTTTCTCTACAGCTTTCTCTTTTCAACCTGCTTTTCTATATGACTGAAGCACTAGTCAAACTGAAAGGGATGAAGTTAAGGGTGCTAGAAAGTGTCTGTTTGGAAAATTGTAGCACCCAGGTAACCCTTGATGTTTTGTGATCAATCACTTTGTCCTCGTCCCAGATTATGTGTGATTGTCTGTGTTCATAATCTAAAGAGATGAGAATAATAGTAATGATTTAATTTGTATACCGCCTTTAAAAACACCCATGGATGCTTTTCAGAACACAGAAGACAAAACATACACAAAGACAATCGACAGACCGATAAACAGGGTGTGCTAACTACGAGTTAATGAGTTAACAGTGCCCGAAAGCCTGGGCAAACAGGTGGGTTTTGAGGTCTGATTTAAAAGAGTCCAAGGTTGGGGTGATATGTATCTCGAGGGGGAGGGAGTTCCAGAGGGTGGGGGGAGCCGCCATGAAATCTCTGTGTTCAAAATTGCGCTGGTTGGCGTGGGGTGTGGAGGGCAGGCCCACAGAGACAGCAGACTCTGGAATGGAGGGTGTTGATGCAGGATGTCCGATAGGTACTGGAGAGCCAAGGAATGGATGGCTTTGTAGGTGAGAAGGAGTATTTTCTAGATGATTCGGGATTTCACAGGGAGCCATTCAGGCAAAGATTAATTCTGGGATATTAGAAATACTGGTAATCATACAGATACAAATAGAACCGTTAGTGTCATCATATCGCAGATAAAGCAATATATATATGTTGTCCAATCCAGATGTATGGATGATATGTGGGTGCATCCCTTCTTCTTATGAACATTTCTTTCTTGACTCTGTTTCCACACAGTGACTGGAAGCAGCTGCCAGAGCGAAGCAGGCTGTGTTGATGTTGCGAGTCCTCTTCCTGGCAGTGTTGCTGCTCGCTAAGGCACAAATTTACCCAACCAAAGGGTGCAGGGGAACAGCAACTGCAGCTGCTGCTCCCCAGATTCCAATACTGACAGGAGTAACCTGGCCAAATCTAGATAAACGGCTTATGAAATGAAATTACGGTTCATGCCAGAGTACTTCACAGTTAGTAAATTATGGAGGCATGACTCTTGCTTGGCAGTACAGCAGTGCTGTTCAGTCACGGGGCTTTATATAACAGCAAAAAAAGGGTTCCCAATCAGCCATCAAATTCTCTAAGCCTTGGAAAATAGTTTTGAACATCTCGAGCTGAGAAAGCAGTTTCTGATTAGCATCTCCTCTCTCTTTGCAGGACGCTATCTGTGTCTCAGGATGACCGGCACCGCATCGCTATAGTAGAGAGGACCGCCACCTTTGGGATCTGCAGACAGCGACTCAGCCACTCGGTCACCATGCCTCGCTTCATCGGCTCAAAGCTCCACTGCAGACCAGCGTGGCTCGTCTGTTTTCTCCTGAGCCTCACGGTCACTCAAGCAACGGATGGTAGGGACACAACTCTCTCATTCAGCAACACTTGCTCCAGTTTTTAATGCTCTTAATTTTTCTGCATCCAATTCGAGATGGCATAATTTGTGATTCACGTAGAATGGGATGCACCTCAGCTCGATATGTTCATGTATGTTTTCTTGTTGTCTCTCCAGTCCTTACTGTACCCCAGCAGGTGAGCCTGTCACCAAACTTGCAAACGCAGCAGCTGCTGATCTCCTGGTATGGAGGAGCCGCCACAACATTTGACCTCATGATTCTCAGAACCGAACTCAACGAAACCGTCTTCTACGTAAGAGTTTATCTTTGCTCCCGGGCAGTCATAGAACCACTAGAGCTCCGTGAGCGAGATTGTTTTATTTGAGCTTGCCTGGGCCCAGACCCCTGATGCTGCCAATTCCACAAAACTAGTTGTTTGTTTTGGCACGGTGACAAGAGGCAGCAGTTTCTCGGTTAAACCGTAGCGCTTCCAAGTGCTTTCATCGAGTGTTGTCAAGCTGTGCGGCCAGATACTCTCAGCAACACCCAGCCTCATTGGTTCCCTGTCTTGTCTCCTTTAACCTAGGAAAACCACTATGTGCGCGCATCACTATGATTTTCCTCTAATGATATTAGATTCACCAAGGTACTCTGGCCTGAAAATTTAATCTGCTTCCCTTGTGGAATTTATTGTTGGCACAGCAGTTATAAAAATGTTGATATCTGGCAACATTCAACCTAATCAGTCAGGCAGACAGACAGTAAACTGAACAAATGTTAATCATGTAATGGTTAAAAGATGAGAGTGAAAAGCTAGCTCTTGCTGATGCAACGATGAGTAACCATTGCGTCCTGTTGTTTGTATTCACTCATAGGGGACGTTAGCTGCGACTGTGAATCAGGCAAGCGGTCACCATCAGTGGAACTGGACCTCAGTGGAGCCACTGGAGTGTACATCGCTGTCGATCAGTATTCGCTCACGAGATGGACCGGTGACAAGCGACTGGAGCAATGTTGAGATTCTCAAAGGTCAAAATAGCACCTTAGATATTACAGCACTCTTATACATGAATGAATTCACTGTTTTGCCGTTATGTTTCTCCCATCGCTCAACAATTAAAAAAAAAAAATGTCTGGCTTGTCATCTTTAGGGAGGGATCTGCCCAGCAATGGAAGACTCCAGATGTACCCCCAAGACAGAATAGTACATGTAGGAGTGAATACCACCTTCTGCTGCATTGTGCAAGAGGGAAGGTCCTTAGAATCCATTCACTACGGCAAGACGGTCGTTAACACTACAAGACTGAGTAGGCGGACCTATGCCACCACGGTGGTAAATCGGCAACCCTCCGGCAGTTCTGGGACTAACGTCGTCTGCTACAACAAACCAGACATGAATCTGATGGGAGCCGTCGTGTTTGTTGGATGTAAGCAGATTAAATAAGATCAGAGTGGCTGTCATATTGTAAATGAATGTGTGTTCTTTACTTCACTGTCTCTTAAACAAATACTTAAAATTAATTTCATGTCTGTGTAACATTATCTAATGTGTGAGTGATGTTGCAGTGACGTTTTTCTTCACCATTGCTCTCCCAGATCCCCCCCTGCCAAGGGATTTTGTGTGCGAGACCCGCGACCTGACCTCAGCCGACTGCCGTTGGAGGGAGGGGAGGGACACACACTTATACGGCAAACGAAAAACTTACTACACATTGAACAAGAGGTACTACAGTCCCGCTGACACAATAAACTGGTCCACACATGTATTTAGGAAAATAGCTGCCACCATCACGTGACACTGATTCATTCAGATAAGCAAGACGGCTGATTCTTCAACTCGTTTCATTTTGAATTTATTTGAATAGATCCCAATTTTACACGTGTACAAAGGGTGCTTTAACCGGTTCATCAAGTGTAGACTAAAGACTGACCAAAAAGGTTTATGTGCTGTCTTTCCATGTGACTCACATTTTACTGGGAAACTGGGAAAATGTGCAGTTAGAAATTATTCAAGCATCTGTCTTTTTCTAGGACCGCGTGATGATCAGGGACAGTTCCTACACCCACACACTGACACTTCTTCACACCAAATGCATGTCAACATATACCTTTGTCACAAAATTTAATCAACCAAACCAAAAGCACTTCGTCACTGAGCTGAGTAAGTGACACATCGGCACTCATTTACAAAAGTGTTCAATCAGCCGTATTGTAATCCTATCTGTAAAAAAAACAAGAAAACCCTGTATAAATATCAGTTATCTAGACACAGTATCTATATCTATCTATATATATATATTTTCTTTTTTTAAACCATGAGGGTCTGGGGGAGAGGAAGCTGTGAAAATGGTTTTTGCATCCACATCAACTCAGTGGCCAGCAAGTGGTGCAGTGCAGTGCAGAGCAAATATCTTTCCATTATTTATACCCGTTCCCCCTGACTGACCTCAAAAATTGTTTTCTCGGCAGCAAAGACGACGGCAAACATTTAAAGTGTTCACCCCTAAGTAAGCACTTGCTGCTTCAGTGTGTCCATTACACACCTCGCAGTGGCCGCCTGCCGCGCACTTTACAGGAATCATCTGTGTGCTCAAGCTGGTCAACAGTTTTAGCAAACCTGCTGTTTATTTTTTCATCCGCTTTGCTTTTATTTATAGGGATTGTCCTGAGGCCAAACCACAGGAGACGACTAGAACATGTGGCATGGCCCTTTGGGAGGGTAACTTCACACTGGTGGCTGTGAATCCTCTGGGCCAGTACACTCTGACCGACTCTGCTGGCATCCGACAGAGAGGTAGAAGGCTCGGCTTTAGTTTCCCATATTCAGGAAAAGGAATTCACATTGTGAAGAGATTTTAACAGTCTCACATCTGGAATGGTTTCTCTTTATCCGTGTGCCTTCACAGTGCGTCCAGTAGCACCACATAACCAGAACGCCATCATCAACGCCTCGAATGCCACTCTACAATGGCAGTGGAGTTATGACAGCTATTCCACCCTGGCTCTTGTCTGTCAGGTGGAGATTACCTATCAGGGACACAAAACAAAGGTGAGAACTATTCATCTCTGTTTGTACTGCACAAGAAATATTTTCTGTGGGATTGGATGAGTCAGACATGATGGCTTCTTTTCTTCCCCCGCATTTCCTCAGAAACTAAATAGCAGCCGCTGTTCATGCAACAAATACAAGCATGTGTACACAGAAATTCTTCCCGTTTATGTCACCGTCAGTAAGCCAATGTCTAATATTTTTCCAGCGAACCTTCACTGGCGTGGGCCTTTGGTCAGTGGTTCTGTTAGACCTGTATCCTGATGAGGAGTACAGCGTGAAAGTCCGCTGTGGCGCTCAGCAGAACTTTTGGACGTGGGGAGACTGGAGTGAAACACTTTCTTTCAAAACTGATATTGATGGTAAGAATTTTTCAGTGTATTTGATTTTTGTTACCTTGTTGTAGCACTGTGTCTAATTTAAGCAACAACATTCCGGTCTGTCGAGTGAAGCCAATGTGGAATTAGCAATATGTTGTAGAACCACCGGTGACTGGTTGGACTTGCTACTTAACAGAGAAACTTGAACTGTTTTAAACCAGTGGGTGATGTCACACACGCGTCATCCATCTCTATATACAGTCTATGGTCATATTGGTGTGAAGCAGCAGTGGGGTTTCCTTCTGTGGTAAATGCGTTTATTCATTCCTGTTGTCTCCTTTTAGTTCCAGATGCTCCTGACGTTTGGCAATATACCAACGGAGACAACATCCAACAGATCATTTGGAAGGTGAATTTTGATTTTCTTGGAATAAAAGAAATGAAATAAGATTGAACACCCAGTGGTGCTTAGTTTTCGGACTAGTCAGAGTATACCTGGTACCAGACCACTGTGGGCCAGAATTTTGCTTTGTAGAGGTATAGTCAGCTCTGTAGCCATTGGAGAAGACCCCCAAAAGCTGTGTTTTCCATTGGAAAAATGGTGTCTTGTTTAGACTGGTCCCTATGAGGGTTCCAGGCTCATCACTGTGGCCTCAGCAATAAAGGGAGTCTAATTGGAAAAACTCAGTCCTGCATTATGAGACTATGGCAACCCACTGTAAGTAAGTAATATGAAAATTAGGAATGTCCCATTTGGCCTGGGAATACTACTACTGTAGGTGTGTTGATAGTGATGCAAGTGTCAACACATGCAAAACTAAACACTAACTTAACAGCTTCCTTATGCTTTGCTTCCTCTAGCCTTTGACAAGAAGACAGAGCCATGGTCAGATCACAGGTTACGAAGTGACTCTCCGAAGCTCTGATGACCAACTAAAGCACACAGAGACCTTTCCTCCTAACACCTTCATCGTTCCAATCAACCTCACCCAAATGGCTATCCTCAGCAGTAACGACAAGGTCATTGCAAACGTTGTTGCGAAGAACGCTGCTGGTGCGTCACCGCCTGCAAGTGTAGTTGTACCTCTACATTTCACAGGTATGTGGTGATGGGGCAGGGGGGGTGCAGTGTGGGTCTCTGTATGGTGGAGGTTTAGGCATTTGAAGTAGCAACAGAGCATTTAGGGTGGAGGATTGCGGTTTATGTACATGCTCTTGCTTTCCAGATGAGAACATTGCTGTGTCCAGGGCAGTTTATATGGACGAAGGTTTCCATCTGTCGTGGCTGAATGACGCCAATGCCACTTGTGGCACTGTGGTAGAATGGAATAAGGTCCTTTGTGAGAGGGATTGCCATGTGGAGTGGATCAAGATGGCTGCTGGAAGTACCAGTGTCTCCATTGAGTCAGGTATGACTGTCTGACCCCTGCTTTGCAGAGGCTTTATAGAAAAGGACTCTAGGTTTCCTCATGTCTGCAGTAATTTGGTAACAGTAACACCTTATAGTAAGGGCACAATAATTAACATGAGTTCACTGCAATAAGCATTAATGGGTTAATACTGTAATAAGCAAAATCTTTAGCCTTGCCCAAGTTAATAAACTAGGCTAAAGGTTGTTGAAGGGGAGTGTTGGGTGAAAGCAACTTCTGACGTAAGCAAAAGGTTAGGCAGATGCAGCTGGGGCTGCATGGAAAAATCCCACTTAAAATGTGATGAAAATTGTGCTGTTCAAAGGATTTTGAATAGTTAAGACAGTATTGTCAACGTGGGCTACCATGTAATTGGAAATTGAATCAAAACTTTATTTTATATGGCATCAAGTGACTCTTAATCAAAATAATAATACGTAATAATTTCTTTGCCACCAGATAACTTCCATCCAGGTGTGAAGTACAATTTTTCCCTGTACAGCTGCTCCTCAGAGCTGCTGCAACGCTGGCAGGGATACATGAGGGAGTTGGGTAAGAACCATCCTTTTGTTTTAGTGTTTTAGTGTACATCAATTGTAATCTAATTTTCTCTTTTCTGCCTCTCTCTTCTTTTACCTGTTCATGGCTCTCAAAGTCCCCTCCCTGCCTGTGCCTCAGCTGTCAGCGAGACAGCAGAACTCTGATGTTGTCTTGACATGGGGAGAAATCCCGGCGGAAGAAAGAAGAGGCGATATCCTGGGCTACACCGTTTACATCAGCAATGGATCTCAGCTTCTAGGTACAATAAACGCCATGTTGCTGCGTGACGATAAGTCTCTCCTCTTTAAAGACCACAGCCATGTCTTGAGTGCTTGAGATGCATCAAATTTATATATTAAAAAAAAAGTCCTTTTAAACCTTATTTCTCATTGTTCCACATGCTCTTCTCCTTGTGTCTTCTTACTATCCACCCAGTCAATCTGTCTGGCCATGAAATCAGGGAATACACAGTGAAGGGTCTACGTGAGGGCTTTTATAAGTTTATCGTCAAAGCCTACACCTCTGCAGGCGAGAACACAGGCTCCCCCGCCTCATTAACGCTTGAGCCATATGGTAAGTTAATGTTATAAAGTAATCATTGTTATCATTTATGGTCATCCTGCAAATGTTGTTGAGAAGTATCTATTCCTGTTTCATTACCACAGCTGATTGGTTAATCCTGGAAATCTTGGCCTCTCTGGGGATCACAGCCCTGTGCTTGGTCATCGTCACCTTTATTTGTTATAAAAAACGGAAATGGTGAGTCACTTCCCTCCCCCTGTCTCCCCCTTTTTACATACGTCATTTAAATTTACATCTTGCAGCCATCAGGATATGTAATTTAAATTCTTACGGATAATTGGTGAGAGCATATGTTTTGTCCTCAATAGGGTGAAGACGGCCTTCTATCCTGACATACCTGAGCCCAAGCTGCCTGGTGATTGGTCCAGGACACAGGTACATACACATCTGTGCTCCCCTTCACAACTCGTCTCTTGTGGAGTCTGTGGGGTAGCTTTGATGTCATCCATCTGTCAGATCATAATGAGGATTCAATATTTTCGTATTTATATTTTCTTATGTTTCCCATTTGATTTTACATTTTCAATAGTGAGAAAACTAAAAACTGGGTTTAACTGTGTTTAACAGGGGCCGCTGGATGTGAAGCCCTCCCCTCACAGTATGGTCCATATTGTGGAAAAACCAGAGTGGGATTCAAGTAAAGAGGTGCTTGTCGTCATTCCCGAAGAGGACGAGGAGGAGGACGGGCAGGGGATGGGGGACGAGCCAGTTGACACAGATGAGCCGACATCGATACGCTATTACAACCAAGTGGTTGATGAGCGACCCTTAAGGCCACGTTTCCCAGACTCCTCCGCTTCCTCTGCATCATCTTTGGATTCAGCGCAAACTGATGTGACTTACACTGGAATCCAAACCTCTGGGTCATCTTTGGTCTTCCAGCATGATCAGCCGGGCCAACAACCTGATTTTTCTATCAGCTGTGAAGATGGAGGAGGGGGTTACCGCCCCCAGATGCAGCCTAGAGCCCAAAGTGCTGACGCGGCCTTAGCACCGCCGCAGTCTTTCCCTGAGCCTCAGGTTGCCTGCAGTGGGGGCTACAAACCCCAGAGCTCCTGGCATTTGGACTCCCCAGTGGAGGCCTGGGAGAATGGAGGCTTGGCACCCTCTCTGGGATCTCCCACCTCTGTCGCCTCCACCCAGTTCCTGCTCCCTGAGGGGGAGTCAGATGAGCATGCAGAGGAGAGGCGCCAGCCGCCGTCTTCGGCAGCAACTTGGTTCACCAACCTGCTGTCATCCACGAAGCCGTGATATCATCTCATACTCAGAGCATCCAGACCAGGGGGTGACGTTTCAAATTCATTGTGCTCCCTAGTGACGCGTTCAGCTCTTCAGGTCAAGCAAGACCATAATATCCACTCAGATGTAGCAGTCCACTGTTGATAATGCTATTGAAGGTTTCTGTTCCAAACACTTAGGAATAAGCATCAAATAAGATACACTACTTTTTTTTTTTTTTACCCTTCATGAAAATATGTCATTCTGTATAATTATGGATCTAACATTTATACTCTTATCATATCTGCGTCACCCCCTGGGAACCTGGAGACCCTCATTGCCTTTTATGTGAATCCAGATGTTGGGCATTTAGCAATGGCATATCTCACATTTCACTGATCCAGTGTTCAGCTTGCTTTTCAGATTTCTTTATAAGATTTTTTTTTTTTAAGTGGACGTTAAGACACTACAGAAGTAAAATGAAAGTGAGAAAGTTTGAAACCAATCAACAGAACAGCAAGGAAAAAGGCGCTCAGAGAGAGACTACAAAGCTACTATGTCTGCATTGAAGGGAGCTACACTAAGTAAACAGGAAATCTCTCTCGTTACTGTTGTTTGCTGGCCCATAATGGGATGATCTTGCCTCTTTTATGACAGCTGATGAGCTACTGACACACACACACACACACGAAGCACCAGTGATTTATGTTATGGTTGTCTGGGTGACAACCCTGTGGAGATACACTGATATAAGCTACAAGATGAATATAAACTGGTGTGTTTTAATGAAAAAATATTTTTCTGTTTGAATGTTTATGATGTTCCGTCTTCTTTAACCAGTAGTTTAATATTTTGTCATTGTCATAGGGCGAATATTTTATATTCATACTTTTCCAGACAGGCCAGTGTCTTTTTGTTTTATTTTTGTTGTGTGCGATGTATTGCCCTCCATTTGACAAGCTAAGAAGCTTTCCAATGAGCAAATAACAAGCATGAACTCAGATGGGTAATTCTGGTATTTTCAATTGCCTTCATAAATGTAATGCTTCCAGTCATCTGCGGCCTGCAACCTTTCACACACTGCCTTGCTCTAAGTGTTGGATATAATGGAAAAAGAATAGCTTATGCACTTCAGAAATGATCGAAAAGTATCATATGGGAAATGTAGATTCCTATACCACTAACCCAAATGTACAGAGGATGCCAGTTTTAGTCCATTTCAGTCGGCACTGATAATGGGAAATTTTATGTCACATTTTGATGGTCACAGTTACACCTTTAGCCCTGTTTGTATGCCTCCATGTGAATTTTTTTTTCCTAAGAATGTTTTGGGAGGTATGTTTATTTTTATGCTGATCCAAATCCGTACCACATCTGACGTTTTAAAAAAAAATGTGATTATTTATCTTCCATTGCAAGTTAATCTTGAAGCCTCCTGGTGTATTTTGCAGTGGAAAAAGGGACCCGGGGAAAAGTCAATATTGAGGCTGGGAAATGCTACTACTTTAGCTGTTGCTGGCCAGTGCTGGGAAATGAAGTGAGGCCACTTAACAGCACTTTGGAAACTCCATAATGGTGTCAAAACAAAAGGCCAATAATTGCTCGCATCTATGTGGAAGAAGAGTCCATGTACTCAATCTGCTTACGATGACTAGACCCCAACAAAGAAGTCGTGACAGTAAGTGACAGCTTGCAGCCTGTTGCTTCTCAGTGCCTCCAGCCTACAAGCTTTACGTAAAACTACTGTGACACGAATGATGACTTAGAGTGACACTAACGGATGGCTCCACTGATCAGCTGTTAACAGGCAGTCCTCTTTGACTACTGAGAAAAATGTATCCCCCTCTTCCCCTTTGTCTTGACTCGAAACACTGACCCGAGGTCTGACCCGATAAATGAGAAATACGTGATTGATGCAGTTTTATCAAAAAGATGGAAGGAACAAATCGGGAACAAATCTTTTTTTATTCGATCCGTTATCACGTCAGGAAAGTGGTCGAGGGAAGGTATAGTTTTGAGTATGTAAACATGTCTGCAGATTATTTTCCTTTAAAGCCCACTTTCTTTAAGGAGCAGGGCTTTGGAGACTGACTTATGAACGCTATGTGTTATCCAGAATTTTTTTTTATGTTGATTTAGATCAACAAAACTTTTTTTAATGCAACATACTGTACATAGAGTTTTCATTTATTCCTCCCTTTCGTTGAAGAAGAGTTATTCGATGTTTTATTGGAAATGATATTCCCTATACCGATGGAATGATTAGTGACTTAACAAGCTTTCTTGAGAGCCTAAAGCCAAATATTTGTATCGATGATATCGGACAGTCATATAAAATGTAGCGCTTGTCACTTGAGTGTGTCAGAAAATTCTGTAAACTACTATAGAATTGTGATCCTGTCTTCCTATAATATTTTAGGCCGCTTTGCAGAACTATCTTAGCACAGCAGTGTTGTAAGCAGGGCCAGAGCACTGGCAAGTACAATCCTTTTTTTTCTTTTTAATTTCTTTCCATGATTTTCAGAGCCAATGTTTACGCGAGAATGTCCAGATTTAGTGGTTTATACGGCAGGGTACACTTGCTGCCTTACACGCCCCTCTCTCTTGTTTTTGTAAACCTACTGCATGCTGTATAAACTCACTATGAATCCGTGGCTTGTAATATCTTTTCGTGTTACTCTTACGGCTTTTAAACACTAACACTGACTAATGTTGTGCATGGCAACATGACTGAAAGTATTGTGCACCCGAAAAATAAAAAGCTTTTGTTGCTGAAAATGCTTTAAAATTCATAGTTTAGAGAATATTTTATTATAGATTGGAAGAATAAAGACTGAGTTTCTTGTGGGTGAAAGACAAATGTTAACACTAATAACTTAAACTGAAATGTTACTGACAATAAATGTGTTTGTCTGGAAATTATGTTGTGACCCTTTTTTTGTGAAAAATGTCTTGTGATTCTAGATTCTAGATTCAAGAGGAGTTGAAGCAGGTGAAAACAAAGCCACACAGGAATCAGAATCTGCACATTTATTTTCTGTAAATCTGTAAGTCAGGAAAAGGGCCGCAGTCAGCATGCACACACACAGGCACACACAGTCTCTTCCAATGTCAGAGGCTTCGCAGCTCCAATGTGTGTGTGTGTGTGTGTGTGTGTGTGGCGTGCATCACTAATTAATGTCCCCCCTGATACAACAGCTAACTGGAACCATTTCAAGAAACCTCCATATATAAACAATATAGGTTAGAATAATGCTGAAGCATCTGTTGTATCAACTTTGAATGCAGAAAATTTTACACAGAAGTTTTGAGAATGTTCACAAAATAATTATAGGAAATTTCAATGTAAAATATTTACTCTAAAATGTTATATGTCAAACAACCAATATTTTTTCCATCACTGACAATTTCCAGTTGGAGCAAAATAGAAATATTTAATTTAGGATAGCACAGTATTATGTCGCAAAATGATAAATCATTAGTATTATGCTTTAAGCCCTGTACAATTATAAATTCTGTGTCTTGTTCACTCCAACGTGGACTTGATCAGCTTTCTACCTACAGAACCACGCTTGCACTCCACTTGCTTCTGCATTTTCATCATCTGAAATGGCTTTAAAAGTCAATGACTTTTTGCATCGATGAACCTCTGTAATGATGCTTTCATTTGTCAGTCTGATGGCTGCAGCGCCTGCCCTCAGAGAGGCCGCCTGCATCCAAGTGTTGCTAAAAATACCCCCCCCCCCCTCCGCCTCCTGAGGTGAGACCCTCTACTGGTTCTGGACCAGTTTGCGGTCTCGTCGTCCCCGCCATCACAAGGGGTTTGGAAACGAGCTGCTGCTCCAGGGTCAGCCGAGCACACACTCCTCCCACGAGTGCCTGCTCGAGGCGCGTCCGTCGCCCTCTGTTGATGTGTCGTCATAGCAACGGCGCGCCGTGGGGGCTCCGTGCGCCCTTCTCTGTTGTGTTTCCACGTTTATTAGCGAGCTAAAGAGCCACGCCGTCGCCTGTCACCGTCTAAAAATTGAGAAAATCGAGTTGACTTTGGAAGAAATATGTCGGAGATTCTGTGCAGGTGGCTCAACAACGACCTGCGGCTGTCAAAAGCTGTTGGTAAGTGACGGATGTTCAATGCAATCCAGATAACTTTCTGCTAGTTCGTGTTAATTGGTTGTGTGTTTCAACTAGTGAGACGACATAGCATGTTTCTTCTCCAAGCTTTCCATATAGGAGATATATTAGAGGGTAATGCATGTGATGGATTCCTGTGAATCAGAAATGTCAAACCACTGGGAGGTTGAGAGGAAAGAGGATGTTCTAATCTGAGTCAAAAGTTTCAGTTTTTAAATAAAATGGGTGAATGTTTAGTTCAATTGAATTGAAATAACTATTCTTAACAGTCCAGCATCTTTGCTCTCAACATGGTTATCATTGGATATTACGAGATTTAACTAGGGGTGTTTCCCGATCCAATACTGATATCGGATATCGGTTGCTATCAGCAAAAAAAAACGAGTATCGGATTATATCGGCCTGCATCTAAAATCTCTGATACAAGCAGTCCATTCCAGACTCCGCTCCAGCACTTCTATATGTAACCCATTGGTTAATAATAAATAGGTCAGTTTTTCTCACACCAACTGTCACTGACTGTTGTTCTCTGTTTGAGTAATATCACTTGATCAAGCCCTTCCTAACACTCAACACTACAAAAGAAGTAATAAATCTATGTATGATTTGTGCTGATATCATAGCGGATCGATATCGATAACGGCCAATGCGCAAGGCTGCAATATCGGTATCGTATCAGAAGTGAAAAAGTTGTATCGGGACCCCCCTAATTGTAACTGTTTGCTCTTAAATCTGGAATCGTTGCAGATCCAAAGACGCTCGCGAAGGATTTCTCCAGTGGTTATCTGATCGGGGAGGTTCTGCATAAATATCATCTGCAGAATGACTTCAGTATGTTCATGAAGAAAGAGTAAGTAAGAGAGTAAGAGTGAGACACTCTCATCCTTTTTTGCTGCTTCACTCCAAAACACGAGAAAAGTCGTCTCCTGTCTCTTTTTTCGAGCAGCACGTCCGTCTCCAAGCTGAACAACTTTACCCGCCTGGAGCCGTCCCTGTGCTTGCTGGGCATCTCCTTGGATGTGAGCAAAGCGCAGGGGCTGATGCAGGGGAAGCAAGGCGCCGCCACGCATCTGCTTTACCAGCTCTATGTCTCGCTGGAGAAGAGGAAGAGAGCGGATATCGGTGGAACACTGATGAAAATCATGCAGCCTGAAGCCAATACTGGCCTGCACAGAAAAGAACATGCCGTTTACTCTCACGTAAGTGACGTGTAAATGAAGAAAAACGTGATTATAATTTGTGTTGTGGAAAATCGATATGCACATTTATATTTAGAAGCATCTAATAATATCTTTCTTTCATCTAACATGACAACGAATGAATGGCACTGTCCAAAGTCACATGTCAGGCAGGTTTTTTCTAATAATATTTAACTGACTCACATCATTTGGCAAGAGGGACTGCGTGTTTTCCAGGTGAGGTTGTGTCATCGGAAGGTGTTGTTGTGAGTTATAACCAGGTTGCCGCTGTCCAGGTGCCAAAGCCGCCGCCCTACACGCTGCTCAACATGAAGAGGAGGCAAAGGCAAAGGCAGCGCAAAGACCAACAAGCACAGGTTCAAATCCATCCCTTATCTGAACGTTTCAGCAGCAAAATCCTTACAGCACATTTATGAATGTTGAATTTTTTTCACTAAAATGTATTTATTTATCTTTCATTTGTGCAGAAGGTCCAAACTGACATAGCTAAATTTGAGACCAACAGGAAGAAAGCGGTCAGTCACGGATTTACGTCCTTGTCAAGGTAAGAGAAGGAGGAAGAAATGTCAAAATCTAATCAAAATCAGTGTTATCAAAGTGTGTGTCATTATTCACCATCACACACTGACACTGTGACATGATTCGCTAGTGGTCGGCCTCTCCGTGGAGCTCTCCCCCCCGGTGGCAGCGGTCAAGCCGGCGAGGTTTCTGCAGGTGACACCAAGCTGATCCTGCAATCCAACAGCAAGTACATTCAGCAGATCCGCCAGAAGATGCACGAAAGCGCCGCCGTCAGTGATCAGAGGCAGAAAAGACGGGACAGGTTCCTGGTGGAGCAGCTTAAGGCCCGCGAAGCTCTCGAGGTGAGATCTTCGTCCAGACGAATGCTTTTTGATGCCGCGAAAAAGCTAAACACCAGACGGATCCTTCCGCAGGAGAGCCGGCGAGAGGAGGAGCTGGTGAGACGTCTGACTCGCCAGACTCAGCAGGAGCAGCGTTTGGCCGTGCAGCTCCTCCAGATACGCATGCAGAAGGACGTGATCCGGGAGAATCGGCTGTTTAGGGAGCGTCAGTACCAGGAGCGGAGAGAGCGCGACTTCCGGGAAGCTCTGGAGAGGGAGGCGGTGAGATAGGATGAAAACAGAAGAATATTTATCCTCTCCAATGTCACTTTGTATACGGCTATGTCAGGAAGTGTTTGATTTAGGTCATTTATAGCCCAATTACAAAATATTCGGTATTAGAGTGTGAGGAACTTCAGAGAGGGACCTGAATATGTGTTAATTAGGTTATTATTATCGTGACATACGCAAATATTATGTATGTTATTTTGTGAATTAGCCTAAAAGAAGAAGACAGAGACAGTATAAGATGCCCGGCTAAGACTGTCTGGTATTGCCCATCGTGGTTACAGTGCTAAATGTTGTAGTTTAGCCAGTGGTATGATTATGAATATGATTTAAAAGACATCTGAGATGTGCAGTTTACACACAGCTAGACGAGACAATTGTCTGATTAGATGGACAAGTATTAAAGCTCAATGGAGTATTATTGATGCTGTGTCTATTGATGAGGCAGAATTCAGCATCATTCAACAGCAGTTGTGTTGATTCATTGATCGTCTGCATCCTTCACAACCAACAATTACAGATACCATTTGTATCTCGGCAGCCCCC
>CAESWR010001696.1:33407-48465 GCA_903171835.1 Mullus surmuletus
ATTGTAGTGAAAAGTACAAGTTTTACTTGGGACGTCCAGAGCTGAAGCAGGAATATGTGTCGCAGTGGCAGAAGTACTTCAACAGTGTACCTGATGACATGAGAGAGGATGAGGAAACCAAAGCAGAGCTTCATCAGCGTTTGGATGTAATGAAAAAATCCTAATATTGTAATTCAAATGCCCAAAATGATCATGAAGGAAAAATAGACATGTGCTAATGTGTGCGCAGGACCAGCTGGAGCATTTATGGGACATTACGGAAAAGCGTAAAGGGCAGAATGAGGAAAAGAGAGCTGCCTTTATGGGTGACGGATGGTTGGAAGATAAAATTGCAGTCATCATCAACCATCATGCAAGACTCATGCAGGTTACACTTTCTGCTTGATATTTTACCATTTGGGTTGTCAGAAAATGAAACGTGTTTGTTCAGTTCTTTTTTCCTTTCAATCTAATAGGGCGTCACGATCACACCCTGCTAACATTCCAACAACATTGGTCCTTTGTAATTGATTGAATTGAATTAACTGATTTGTTTGTGTTGTCTAGGTGGAGCTCAACCGGTTTCAGGACACGATCTGTATTCTCAAGGACTACTATATGAGCATGTACAAACTGGTGCTGTTGGATAATTGCACTGACTTTGTCTGCATCCCTATCGTGGACACCACAGAGATGAAAGATCAGGAAGAAAGGCAAGAGTGACAAAAAATAGTACTGTAAACTAGTCAACCAGTCAAGTGCAAAATAACTGACCTTTTTTGTCTCACTAGTTCTGATCCCACTACCACAAGTGTGAGCAATCACAGAAATGATGATGGAGAAGAGGGGAGGAAGTCCAAATTGTAAGCATTGATTGCTTCCCGGGCCACATAGTTCGTGATCCACAAACAAGCACATGCATAAAAAATTGACTAATCTTCGACTCCGCCTTTCTCTAGATGCCCCGCCTCCTCTGGAGCGGTGTCACAGACAAATGGCCACGATCTGACGGAAATTCCAGTGGTGCGTTCATAAAAATGTTTATGATTATTTTGTTACCCAAGATTCGACTACTACACACTATGTAAGTCATTACAAGAAATCTGTTTTTGATGCAATCACAAAAGCCTCCTCTTTTGTTCATTCCAGCCATCGAAGGAAAAGTTGATAAGCGACTACGAGGACGCAATCGCAGCCATCACTAAATTGGTAATGCTCAGATTATGAGAATCCGTACGCAAGGCGCCTATGTGAGGCGGTCAACGTCTCCATCCTTAGCATGTGCTGCGAACATGTACGCAGGTCGCAACAGAGTCTCATCAGGTGGACGTGGGGCTGAAAATTCTGAGGAAGAGACCAGAGAAAGAGGAAGAAAAGGAGAAGGAAAAAGAGAGGGAGGAGGCATTAGAAAGTGTAAATAAAAAGGGTAAAGGAAAGAAGACATCAAAGAAAGCAAAAGGTATGGTAGGGATTTTGGTTCAATTCTAAAACAAAAAAGCGATTGATGCCGCTAATTGATTCATCTTCATCTTTACGTGGATGCAGCCTCTCCAGAGGAACCATCTCCGCCTCCTGTGGAACCCAGCCCACCCATTGAAGAAAAACCCATGGAGAAAAATCCAAACGACGAACTCCGATATAAGATCCGTAATGAATACGGAGCTGCACTGTCTCATGAGGGTACGTCCACATTTACATGAGAAGATGCAGGCCTTTCATGCCAAAACGTTGTCCCATGATTGCTTTTTGAGGTGAACAGACATGTGAAAAGCAGTGTATGGATGCCCTACTATTGGTGTTTGTGTGTGTTTTTTCCAGAGAATGGAGCAAAGGTGCGCATTACACTGGTGAAAGGCTGTGGGATGACGATGGTGCGCTCCCTCCAGTTTAGAGCAGATGAGAATTTTAGCAGCATGAAATCGTGGTTGGATTCACATTACCTGGCGGAGATGAAGAGGTTTGTAATGCCTGTGCAGTGTGTGGGATGTTTATGTTTTCATTGCCTTGCTAAGAGATTGATGTTTTATTCAATAACCCAATCACGTGTGCTTTATGTATCAGAATTTTGTCTAATATTTAAACATTTTTTTACTCTAATTACACACTGTACACACTTTTTTCCAGTATTGACCAACTCTCAGAGGTGCTACGCCACCACATAGAGATGGGCGTTCAGCTGCAGGATGAGCTTGTGTTGGTAGGTATCGCCGTTTTTCCTCATATGTTGCGGAATCTCATGCGTCATACGTGATTTTTGTTCCAGAGAGTCCCAGAATGTGAGACTTGACAGTGCTGCTATGAGCTTCCCCTTCCATGTTTTCCCTCCAGGAATGTACTGACATGTATCTGAATGGAGACTGCCATGTCGTGGCCACTCCGACCCCCCCTTCCCGTCCGCTCCCTCTCGAGAAGATATCGCAATCCACACTGAACATCGTTCAGCTGGAATCACTCCACAAACATCTGTGCGAAGTGGTTCCATCAGGTACATGTAACAAATGTGCAAATCTCTGTTATCTAGTTGCCCTCTCTCCGCCCATCTGCTCATCCTTTTTTTTCAAAATTCCAGGCTTCATTTCCAGCTCAGAGTTCTGCAATTTACTCAGGGACCTCATCTATGTCAACATGGATACAAACACTTTTCCTGACCTCTGGCTCAACATAAATGACACACAGGTAATCTTTCAGAAAATCGGTGCGCGAAATTTTGCTCAACCATAACAATATTTGCAGCTGAAATTCACTGGAAAATGTGAGGTGAATAGATTGTCAGTTTATGAATGAGATAAAGATATAAGCTTTTGCAGTGAAATTACAACTAAGCTTACAGAAATTAAAAAAAAACCTCACCAGACTGTTTATTTATTCGCACGGTTTAACCAAAACCCAAAATGTCGCTAGGTGATGGAGTTAGAAGCTCTTCTGATGGACGACTATGAGCTGATAGACTGGCGCCAGTTCTTGCTCAGCGCTGCCCTCCCATGGCCAGTCCCCTCCACGAGCGAACTGCTGGCCGTGCTACAGCGTTTCAAATCAGCAGATTCTGATGCCACGGGGTTTATAAACGAGGAGCAGTACCTGCGGGTTCGCCACACACATGCATCGTCACAAAAACACGTGCACTATATGGTTTTTTTTACACCTTCTATCTGAGAAGGATAATTTTTGTCCTTCTTTTATCACCAGGCAGAGTTGTGGTTTTCCACCAAGCCCACTCAGAAGGTTCCTGCGGACCCCTGCGAGCCTCTGCCTTACAACCGTCCAGCTAACCTGCGGAAGGTAACACAACATAATGATTGACAGTTGATTCTTATATAATTGAGGAAACATCAGTGTACAAAGGTATACTTCAAAACACCGTGATTCAAAGGACACAGAGACTAAATTCAGTGTTGTGCTGCATGTAATGAATTAAATTGAATAACATTTCTATGTCCTCGTTAGTTTTTCTTCCAGCTGTTTGCAGACCACACGCTCTGCCCACCTCGTCTGGACTACATGTCCATGCTGCAGTACTTTGCAGCTGATCCTGACCCCACACAGGGATTCATCAGAGGGCTAAGTTTGATGATGGGACAACCTCTCAGGCGATTTTCGTCGGGTCACCTCGTTAAGGTGAGTGAAGCACATCGCCACGAGGAAACAAACGGCACCGCTTCAGATTCAGTCGAAGGAAAAAAAACACATCAGATGATTCAATAACCTCAGTATGACTTTGGAACCCAGTCTATGCCCAACATAGAGGACTCTGCGGAGCTCACCTCCTCCCAGATGATTGGAGAGTGCCGCGAAGAAGAGAGCCCGAGTTCATCGTGGGCCTCGTTGGGGGAGAAAGTGTCCATACCAGCTCTCCTCGCTGTCATCTACCACAGGAGGGCCAAGATGAAGGACAAGACTCCTCTGCCTCCAGGCTGCATGAGTCAGATGGAGAAAAGACAGGTAGTGCACATTGTTACACAACTGTACAAAATGGGACATAAATCAGAGCAAAAGGGTTCAAATTTGAATCAGAACTAATTATTTACTGAAAGATTATCAATCTAACGTTTATTTGAGGTTGTTTTTAAGAGGGAATTCAAGTATTCAAGGATTGAGAAGTGTATATTGTCATGTGCCCAGAAGAAAAACTAGCTTCCCTGTACATTGAAATTCTGACTTTGCTGCCCACGATAGTACAATAATGCAGTATAATCAAATAATAAAATAAAGAATATTAATAATAATACTACCAATACAAAAAATAAAGAATATTAATAAAAATACCAAATACGAATAAAATACCAAATAAAAGTATCTACAAATGTGTGCAAATGCATGCGCATATGTGCAACAGAGATCAGCTATGTGCAGCTGTCAGCAGAGTGTGCAAAGTTAGGATGAACGTGCAAATTGTAATTGTGCAATGTATTTACCAATCTATTTACAAAAATTATGCTTAAGAAAATTGGACCGGTCACTTTTTTCCGTAACAAAGATAAAAAAACACTCATCTTTGACTTTTTCTTTTTTCTTTTCCACTCCGCCTCCNNNNGGTGGGGTGGGTGTCGTTCAGAGAGACTATGCAGTGGAGTGTTGAACCCAGGCTTCCATGTCCACCTTGGGTTTCCTTTTCTTATTTTTTCTCTTTTTTTCCTCTTTTTTCCTTTAATTTGTTGCTTTTCTTTGAAGAAATCCCCCCAAAAAGTTTTTAAGAATTTAGAAAAAAAATAAAAAAAATTAAACTGTTGAAATGGGATTCCCAATAATAATATTCCTCAAAACAATGTTGTGCCATCGTGAATCGTACTACTGCTAATAACGAACTGAAAAACAAAACAAAACAACCTTTATTACCTAGCAACCGTCGGGCCAGTTGTAGCAGGAGAGGAGGACAGGTTTAACATTTGCAAAGTCCATTTTCTTTTCTTTTACTTGCACAGCTCGTCTCCTCCTCGATAAGCCGAGGGAAGCGAGGCCGGTGCAACTGCAAATTTTACACAACTACGATGTTTTTTATAGAGATTCTATCAATCCACAGCGTGTAGTTGGATCACCTGTAAACCTATTATGCACATTGCTTTGGGAGACTGTTGAAACTATATATAATATATATATAGAGAGAATATAAACGTACAGTGTCTATAATCAAGGGGGGGGGGGGGTCTTCCTCTCTCACAAACAGGAAGTAACTTTTTATTTTCAAATGTCTTCCTCGGGTCATCAAAGGATTTTATCTTAAAACTTCGAGGGGGCGGGCGGGCGGGCGGGGGGGGGATTCTGCACTTTTTGAAGGACAATCTTTATTTGTTTGGGTATAAAAATTGACAAAAACGAAGTCGCCTGATATTACAAGGTATAGAAAACCAACTCCAGTGTGCTCTAATAATGAATGTCTCCTCTGATGCTGTCTGTTTGGTTTCATTTAATCTTTTTACTCTCCTTCCTTTGTTGCTTGGTTTGTTCAGTATTTTTTTTCTCTCTCTCCTTTATTATTTTTTTTTTCTGGATTTTAGTGCTCTTAAGAGAATCTGTACTAAGGTGTAGAGTAGTAGGTAGTAGGTCTTCTGTTGGCTGTACTCGTATACTGATTACTGTTTGTAACCTCTGGCCCCTTCAGCCAGCATACAAAGCTGTATAACTTGGGTACAACCCTCAATAAAAGACTAACAATTACTTTGTCTTCATCTTGCTCTTTCTTTGTTGTTTTTAACTTCACACACTTCTTATAAAAGTGTTTATTACATTTAAGTCAGTTATTCCCATTTTGCTGCCAAGAAAACATCTTCATTGAGTTCATTGAGTCCCTTTTCCGAAAGTGTCTGAACTTCTTGCCGTTTTAAATAAATGAAAATGTACGTTATTTTATACATTTAACAGCACTTTTTTCATTATCTTGCAACTTAAAATGTAAACGGTGAGCGTAAAGGTGAATGTTGCGTTCCAATGAGATTGTTGAGGAAAGGTTTGTCAAGGCCCAGATCAGCATGCTTTTATTTTGTAGTTGGTCAGAACCACTGATTAATCCAGATGTGCCTGACTCAAGAGTCAAGTGGCAACACACAAAGATTAATCAGTGTGTCCAATAATGAACAATGTCATCTTGAAATTAGTGGAGCGTTAGTGTGCGTCAGGAAAATCAGATGATACAATTACACATTTGATATGGAATCAATACTCGGGGCCTGGAGCACCTGTGAGGAGGACGGCTTTGTTCTTTGCAGTGATTATCACTGCGGGCACAATTGAAGGTCAAAACCGGGGTTCACTAACCTTTACGAGAAGCTACTTCCTCTCTCCCATGAAGTAGTACAACAGTTTGAAACGCATTAAAATAAACACATTAGAATAGGTCAAATTTATCTAATCTTCATGTATAATAAGCATATTTTAATGCTTTTAATGGTACTTGATGTCATGTGTTTGCACTGCTGTACCGTGACGCTGCACCGTCGCACATATTTGTACAAACACTGTAATTACTATTTAACTTTTTATAGTCTATTTCATTTTGTATTTTATTCTATTTTTATTCTTAGGAAAACACCAGTCCTTGCTGCTATAATTTCGTTGTATGCCTCGTACAATCACAATAAAAGTCTGAATCTGAATCTTTTAGATATTCACTTTCAAATGTATATAAATGCAAGTGCCATGAAAAATAATAGCAACAACAAAAATGTATAATGCAGCTCACTGGTGCATTGTGCTTTCTTTAAAACCGGCCTGCAGGCAGCTCAAGTGGTCCTTGGGGGCGACCTGGTGCCTGCGGGCACCATGTTGGTGACCCCTGGCCTAAATGTTTGTCACCAAACTTTGCATAGTTGTGAGAATCTGGCTCACTAGCTCCCCCTAGTGAGTGACCATGAGTGGGTCAGTAGTTTATGACTAATCTTGGGTGCACTGTTTTTAAAAATGTAATGATAGACTGAGACACTAAAATGCAATGTATATTTAAAAGGACTCTTAGCATTTGGAAACTGACATGAATGAATGAATATCAGACACTCAAGTGTACAGCATGTGTCTTTATTGAGCTATACATGAGAAATTATACATCGGAACCACAGGCGGGAGCTGGTAACCAAAGACGAAAAAAAAAAACATACTGTCTGTGATAGAACCTTGTTTTAATATTTTGTTTCATCTCCAAGCTCCAAAAGCACATGTTCATTTAAATACAGTCAAACACGAGACACGGCAGCAGACGCCAAAGATGCCGTAATGGACAGAAGACTCGGCAGGGTGGGAGAGAGTGGAAAATTGTTTGGTGTCCATATGCCTTGCAAGTACTTTCTGTGGTGGGGGTTTCACACTGCGTGAAGGGAAACAAAAAATTACAATGCTGCTTTTTGAAGAAAAAACCTGAATTTTCTGCCACTGGATGAGGGAGACTTGCCTCTGTAGTCAATCTACAGAACTTTATTCATAAACATCCTTCTTGTCTGCGATGTACTGTACAATCTCCGCAGGACTCATCAGCTTCTCTGCTTCTGCGTCTGGAATCTCAAAGCCTGCAGGAGAAAAAGAGCAATTAGGCACTTAGGACGACAACAACAACAACAACAACAACAAAAGGCAGTCAGATGACAGCAGCTCTCGACAGCATTCCACAGATAAAATTAGCTTTTAAATTAAAAATAAAATCATTTCAGTTCCTGGCCTTAGTTGATCAAATAATCAACTGAATGCTCTTTTTTCTCAAAATGGAGCCAAGATCCACCAATTGAAAGTGCATAATGAATGTGCAGTGATGTGGAAAGAATCAAGATTTAACAGACGCTTGCAGCATCGTGAAAAGGTCGAGGTATAAATGTGAGTGCGTGTCAAATACGCTGTAACTGCGCCCAAAAAATAATACTAAAGACTGCACTGTACTGGGTTCGCAAAAACCTGCCAGTATCAAATGACTCTCACCAAATTCATCCTCCATGGCCATGATGATCTCCACCTGGTCCAAGCTGTCCAGACCCAGGTCTTTCATAAAGTGGGAGGATGTCTGAAGCTGTGGAGGAGGAATGACCAGACGATGAAGAGCCTCATATTGCAACAACACTCGCTATAGCAACAAATTCAAAGCACCAACCCAACTTAAAAAAGCGACAAGAAGGGGCGTCGAGGATTATCACCGTAACCGCAGGCAACAGCATTTCACAATAAGCAACTCAGAGACAACGTTCACGCTCACCTTCTCCGGGTTGATCTTGTCGTAGAGCTTGAGGACGTACATGACGCGGTCTTTGATGGTCTCTAGGGTGAGGGGCGGCAGGTCGCCGTACTGTCGGCACGACACGGCCGAGGAGATCTGAGGAGGCGGGGAAAGGTTAGGGATGAGTGTCTATTATCCTTCAGCATACCGTGCTTTAATTACACCCACTGTGGATTTCTGTCAACCATTGATCGATATCAGATATGTGAGAGTAACTGTAAAATAAAAGGCGATATTCTATCCCTTAAAGCCTCGTCGGCGCCTCCCACAACACAGGACACATTGGTCGGGTTGGCGTCCCTGTACGTCAAGCTTCACACACAGCAGGTGCGATTGTCCCAACAACTGCCATTTCAATGTCCTGTTCAGAAGTTATAGTCGTTATCAGAGTAAACAAGGTTCTTTTTGAACATATTTCCAATGTTTATATATGATCCCTGATGTACATTTTGTACACATGCTGTTAAGGCTTTTTATTTGACTGATAACGACTGCCAGAGACAAACCCCCTGTATGTGTCACAGATTCTGGTGCTGATCCAGTGTAATCTTATGGATTATAACAGTTTTGAATCCACTATTTGAACATCCTGAGTTCTGACATTGAATGCATTTACACAACAGATGATGCAACGACATGGCACTCTTGTAAACACTCTGCACATTCATTTTCATGGACTAATTCTGCTTTAAAAACCCACAGCTGCACAACAGACTCAGCTGCATGTTTACCATCAAGTCCTCATCGGGTCCAGCAAGCCTCCACAGTGAGCAGAGTTCCTAAAACTGAAGCTTCAAGCAGCCAGAAACCACTAAAAGACCCTTCTCTGCAGAAGAAGGTGTGTGTGATGCAGCAGCGCAAACGTGCGTTAGCCGTGTCAACAACTCTGCTAGCTTAGCTAAGTTAGCACGCACTGCAAACGCGACCCCCGCGTTGTGTAAGCATTAAATCCGACCTTCCCGCTGCCGTGGGTCCGGTTCTCCCCACCGACCATCTCCCCTCTCAGTGGACCGAGCCCCCCTCCCCGGGAGGACGGACCCCCGCAGCTAGCTTAGCCTGAGCCCTTTGAAAGGCGTCGGTAGGTCACGGCGGGCGGCGCTTTAGGCCGCGGCGCCTCAATGTTAGCGGGGACTCACCGGGCTCCGGACGAGCCACCGCGTCCTCCGGCTGTCCGCGGCCAGGGACAGGGGTCGGAGGGCGGCTGCTGCCGGGGCGGCGGCCGCTCTCGCCGCCGCGGTGCCGGGGAAGAGCCTCAGCGAGGGCCGGGCGAGCGAGCGGACGCACTGCTGCAGGACACGGGCCGCCATGACGGGAGAGGAGTAGCTGCTGCTGCTGCTGCTTCCCGGCGTGCAACACACGAAGAAGAAACTCCGTCAAGGGCTCCAAGCTGCGCATGCGCACAGGACGTTGGTTTATTTCAAGTTTTAAAATAAAAAAAAAATTGTATTATTATTTTTTAAACAACA
The DNA here is from genome assembly GCA_903171835.1 of Mullus surmuletus. Taxonomy (NCBI): domain Eukaryota; kingdom Metazoa; phylum Chordata; class Actinopteri; order Syngnathiformes; family Mullidae; genus Mullus; species Mullus surmuletus. The sequence continues at coordinate 43,038 of CAESWR010001696.1, forward strand.
ACATGAGGTTATATGATACCATCACACACTTTTTTTTATTTTTGTTATTTTTTAGAATTGCTACAACTATCAGAAATAAAAGCGGCGGAGTTAACGATTCATTCAGACTCAACCGATCGATCACAGATTAAAGTCACATGGATAAAAGACAAGTATTTGATAATACCCGCACAAATAACCACGGAAAACGAATCAACACTTGAGTCTAGATTTACTTATATGACTGCTACGTTTCAAATATAACAGAAATCGACGCACTATTGATGACTGATTTAAAAGTAACTCATCGATGACTCGTCACTCCACTCGTTGGGTCTGACAAACACTCACCGACCCGCCGAGGAAGACGAGCAGCAGAGCAGCAAAACACACAGATGCGTTAGCTTTTCCTCTGGAATTATCGATCCCAGCCCGCACATCTGGACGAACCCGCGGCCATGGAGCTGTCTGAAATCTTATACAACAAGGCGGAATACATCGAGACGGTAATGCGTGGTGATTTGAAGCCTTTTTTGTCCGCCGGTCCGCCTGCTATCTGAGCTAGCCTGGCTGGGCGTTGGGCGGTGTGTGTGTGTGTGTGTGTGTGTGTGTGTGTGTGTGTGTGTGTGTTCATTGTGCTTCGATCAAAAATCAAAGCAAAGACCTTTTTGTTTTTATTTCAGGCTTCCGGCAACAAAGTGAGCAGACAATCGGTGCTGTGTGGGAGTCAGAACATCGTTCTCAATGGGAAGGTAAGACACCGTGGAGTCAGAGGCTCCCGGATTGGTTGTTGGATTGACGTGTAGCTGTGATCACGTGACCTTCACCCCCCCCCCTCCAGACCATCGTCATGAACGACTGCATCATCAGGGGGGACCTGGCCAACGTCAGGGTGGGGAGGCACTGTGTGGTCAAGAGCCGGAGCGTCATTCGACCACCTTTCAAGAAGTTCAGCAAAGGGTAAAACTGTCATCTTTATTAATATTTGGTAAATATTAACTCACAAACATATAGGAAGTGCAACCGCAAAAGGGCCTGCAGAGTTTTTTGTTTCTCTCCATCTTGCCACTGTTTCATCAAATGAATTCAGGTGTTCACGGTCGCGTGTGTGCAGATTTTGTGCAGATTTTGTTTATCAATATGGTGATTTAATGCATGATGACGGGGTTGAATCGGAATGAATGAGAACTGTGAGGCGCACGTCCCGTGTTAATCCTCGTCTTGGCCTCCAGGGTGGCGTTCTTCCCGCTGCACATCGGAGACCACGTCTTCATCGAGGAGGACTGCGTGGTGAACGCGGCACAGATCGGCTCCTACGTCCACATCGGGAAGAACTGTGTCATCGTGAGTGAGGCGGACCTGCACGCCGAATGACACGATAGTGAGGGGTCAAAGCGGGACGCACACTGAGAGGGACAGAGAGGGAGGGAGGAGAGGAGCGGGCTCAGTGTCTCGCCTGTAGGGAAACAGTCACATGGGAGTCATGTTTTTTCGACCAAATGAAGCAGCTGCTGACAGGCTGCTGTATTCAGCTGAAAACACTCACACTGCTTCTTCTTGGCTCTGAAAGCAAACACCTTATATAGTTAATTTCTCTGAGCTGAGCTGTTGGGCCGTGGAGCTGTGGAGAGACGTCCTCTCCCAACACGGCATCATAACAATTGTCTCGGTTTATCATGTGTCATCCAACATGTTTTGGTATTCTCGGAGAGCTCAAACGAATGATGGTGTCATTTCACGCAGCGAGAGCCGCAGGGTTCTCTCCAAACACAGCCTGCATTCATATGGAGATACTGCAGCAGTGGGAGAAGTCTGCCTCAAAGGATTTCTGTAAGAAAGCCTCTGAAGCCTGCCAAAAAGAGTTGGATTTGGAACAAAACCCACAATACTTTCTGTAGTGAAGTAGTTTTTTTTACTGACACCTTTGCACAAAAAAAGTGAAACATCTTGAAATACAAAGGCGACAATATCACAGAAGGCTCCAGTCGGACCCCAGTCTTCAGGGTGCCAGCCTTCTATTGCCAGCTATCGGTGTTGAGTGTGTGACGACAACTACAAAAAATTCCCAGTTATCAGTCGTCTTCAACGGGACCTTTAACTCCTCCTTAGTCTTGAGTGTGGTACGACGCGCAGTCGTGCATAATTATTCCCATTTTCCCAAGCTTCAAATCGTGGCTGATGTGTCTAACCTGCACTACTCTATACGGATCACTGACAGAAAGTCTTCTGGGCAAAACTTTTAATGTGAACTCTGGTTTTCAGGGTCGCCGTTGTGTGCTGAAAGACTGCTGCAAGATCTTAGACAACACCGTGCTTCCCCCTGAGACAGTAGTTCCTCCTTTTACGGTGTTCTCTGGATGTCCAGGTTTGTCCAACCACTCACACACACACACGGAATGCACGCACATGCACACACACACACCTCTCCCCGCTCTAGTATTGATGTGTGTTGTCTTGTTTTTCTCTCAGGTCTATTTTCAGGGGAGCTCCCAGAGTGCACGCAGGACTTGATGATCGACGTGACCAAGAGCTACTACCAGAAGTTCCTGCCGCTGAGCCAGATCTGACCCCACCTTTGAACCATCAACCCCCCCCCGCCCTCTCCCTTCTTACTTTCAAGGCCAATGGACTGGAATGGACTCTGAGAGGTCACCTTTTAGCCTTCGTCCCCTTGAGTTTCTCCATCAAAGAGGAAAACAGTCACTCAGCTAATCTTTGGGAGCTGGAATTATATCAAAATTATTTGGATAACATTTAGTTTTGCCAGTAGAATCACTTCAAATTTTGCAAAAAAGACAACTAAATCCCATTAATTCTAGCTTTATTCCACCAGTGCTTCAGAGTTGTAAAGAAGTATCTCGGTTAAGTCAGATTTCTGTGCCATGGGGAAACTCAAGGACATCTGAGCAGTTGTCGAGGCAGAGGACTGCCACTGCCTCTTATCATCCGCAGCTGCAGATGTAAAAAGTTCTGGAAGGAAAACAATGGGCGGTGCTGGTTGAATAGGAACAGCTCCATAGACGAGACATGCTTGGACCAAAACAACTGAAGTCGTGATCGTCAGCGATGCACATTGTTCTCGTCTGGAGTTAATTTGGGCAGCAAGGAGGCACACTAATGAAGAAAAGGTATTCTATTGTTTTACTGTCATTTTATTATCAGTGTTGGAGAAATACTTTTGTTTTGCTTTTCTGCTCCACATTTCCACATCATGGAATGAAAATTATTTAATACTGTGTAGAGTTCTTAGTTGCGTTTCTGCAGAACACAAAGAAATAATGCTGTCACGTGCGGAACAGCCCTCTTTGCTTCGCCTCTCATCCGCGACGCCTCCAAACATGGATAAAATAAACAAATACAAAGGCCTGCTGTGTGATTTACTGTTGCTGCTGGTTTGTGTTTCACTCGTTTGTTACACACAGGACATTCCACCTAGAGAGCATCCTCATTGGTGGGATTAGAAACACCTGTTTGCTACCAAATGCAGCTATGAAAAGGGCTTCTCATTTTTTGATAATTATGGAATATTCAAATACGAGTCAGATCAGTTGAACGTTTTTTTAAACTCCAACTGCCTTGTTCAGACATCCTCAATTTCTTCATGTAAAAATGTTCCTCTGGCACCACCTGGTGGTCTAGCAGGACCTTCCACTGTCTACAAGCGAAGCTCTTCACTCTTCTATCCAATAACACCTTCTATACAGTCAACTTCTCATTGTGTGCAAGCAAATAAGTACAAATATTAATCAATTTACCAAATCTATCTATCTGTTGAGTCTACCATAATCTGATTGTGATTGTTTCACTTTGTTCAAAAGAAATGAAGTGCATACGGAAGTCTGGAGTTCACAGACGGTTAATAAAACACTGAACGTGTGATTGCAACTCAACAGTTTTATTTCTTTTTACAATGTGAACCACATATATCATACCAACAATTAAATGTTAAGTATATAGATTAGCCATTTATTACTTTTTTTAAACAAATAAGTATCAAGAAACAGCTGATAATAGTGTTGGCTCCAGAGACATGTGGCATGAGTCAGCCTCGTCAAACGTCGTGGCGAGGTTGGCGACTGGCTTGGGAGGGGGAGAGGGGGGGATAGAAAAAAGAAAAACAAAACATAACATAACAAAGTGACGTTCTAATAGAAACAGGCTAGTCAGTGGGAGCAGGTGATCGCCCCTTTTAGATGGAAACGTCCGCTATTCAGATTTTTGAATTTAATTTACCCGGTGGCAGACACGTCACAATCTTCCCTTTTAACTGACACATGCATCGAGACTGGAACACACACACACACACACCATTCGCTTCCGGTCAAGAATGCTACTGATGCCACCGTGGAGTGTTTTAAACACACACAAAAAAAACACTGAGTAATGTGTCTGAAAGAAACAAGCGAGGAACATGAACCAAATATTTAAAAAAAATAATCTGATTCTATGAAGTGTAAGACAATGGGCGGTCTTCCAAAAACAACTTCTGCACGCATCCTGATGTGTTACGGAAACAACAACCGCACTGAGATTAATGTCACTTTTAGGGGAAAAAATTCCTATTTGACAATGGACGCTTCCTATGATACCGTACTCACTAGGAGGCTCAGACTACTCCCCGAATTTACAAAACATTATCCTTTTTTTGTTGCAAAAAAATGGACATTTTTAATAAAATATGGGCGTCCTGCAAGCAAATAACGCTTCCCTAACAGGTTTACATCATGTCACTCAGTGGTTTCACTTATATGCAAAAAAACAACCTAAATGCCTAAAAAAAAAGCCAACGTTTTCAATTTTGACAGAATCAGCGATTGAATCACCGTAGTTAATTTCTTTCACTGACTAGCCAGCATTTCTTCTTTAATGTAGGAATATAAAAGCCAACATATACGCAAAAAAATGAAATCTGTGACCAAAATGTAACAGAAGTTAAAAACTGGCATGCTTTGTACAACTGAAGAAAACCCCGCCCCGCTTTGGGTGTAAAGCGGAGCGGCTAGGAAAAAAAAAAAAAAAGTTAACAAAAAGAGGAAAAAGAGAAGGAGACGCTGACATCTGCATGGGTCGGCTGCTGTGGAGCATTCTGGGTATTAAGATGAGTGGCAGGGCATCGCCGGAAACGCCGACACTTGTTAGCTCTCTGTGCTAAATGAAAGCGTATCTCCTTCGAGTGTGTGCCCACAATGAAACAGGCCTTTGGATTTTGGGGGGGATTTTTCATTAATACCCTAAAATAAACCAAAATCAATACATTTCCTGCCCGTGTGACGTCAGCGTCTACTGCTCCGCTCCCTTTTCGAGGGATGGAAGGCAACGACCATTTCGAGTATCAAACAGGCTCCGAGTTGCACCATCCTGTACCGAGTTAACTCAAATCCACATACTTCTTTTCCCCCTCTCTTTCATTAGTTAATGCACACACCCATTCTAGGAAAAAAAAAAAAAA
>CAESWR010001698.1:0-11989 GCA_903171835.1 Mullus surmuletus
CACAGTCAGCACCATCATCCACCCCACCTCCTCTTTCCTGCCTACATATTGATGGATTCTACAATTAATATTCATCTTTGACGGGTCACACACAGCCACACACTCCCCTCATGTCTTCTCCCATCCTCTACACACTTTGCTCACCGTCACTGTGACAACATGAACAGACATGGAATGAAAAAGAAGAGACGCAGAGCACCTTCCTGCTCTGCTCAATACGCGATCACACCAGCTCAACAGCTGCTCGATGAAAGCTGGAATGATCAGCGGTGTTTGTGAGGCGCCAGCAGCCTGAAATATTGATGGTCTCCCCAAGCCGAGAGGACGTCCACCGTACTCTTCTGCTCAGGACGCCGTCACACCAGCACAACAGCTGCTGGATGAAAGTCGGAATACCTGAGAGTGTCCAGCCTCCAGCCTGGATCCTCCAGTCCAGCAGACAGCAGATGGACTCCTGAGTCTCCTGGATGGTCCAAGCTCAGGTCCAGCTCTCTTAGATGGGAGGGGTTGGAGCTCAGAGCTGAGGCCAGAGAGGCACAGCCCTCCTCTGTGACCAGACAGCCTGAGAGCCTGAACACACACACACACACACACACACACACATTAATAACAGGCAGTAAGACTCCAGTCTGCGCATCTGTGAAGGCAAGGCAAGGCAAGTTTATTTGTATATCACAATTCAACACAAGGTCATTCAAAGTGCTTGAAATAAACAGTAAAAGCAGCAAGACACAATTGAAAACAATAAAAACAGTCAATTAAAAAGGGAAATTGAAAAAGAAACACAAATAGGATTAAATTAGATACAGCAGGATAAGAAAGGTAAAATAATAAAAAGCACAATTCAAACATTGCATAGTTGGAAAGTAAGGAGTTATTTCAGAGTACGCTGCAGTAAACAATAGTGTTTTTAGCCCTGATTTAAAAGAGCTGAAAGTTTGAGCACCTCAGATCTTGAGGTAGTTTGTTCCACAGGTGAGGAGCATCATAACTGAATGCTGCCTCACCCTGTTTGGTTCTTGTTCTTGGAACAAACAACAAAACCAGCTCCAGATTATCTAAGGGATCTGGATGCTTCGTAGAAGCATGAAGTGAACATAGTGGGATCATGACTCCTGACCTGAGAGTCTGCAGGTGACAGTGTGGACTCTCCAGTCCAGCAGAAAGCAGCTTCACTCCTGAATCCTGCAGGTCGTTGTGACTCAGGTCCAGTTGTGTCAGACTGGAGGACTGAGAGCTGAGAACTGAGGACAGAGCTTCACAACTTCTCTCTGACAGCTGACAGCCGCTCAGCCTATGAAAGGATGAACAATGAAAACATAAATAGAAAAACAAACACATTAAAAAGTGTTGATGTATCCAGTGTTTGATCCACCTACAGAGCTTTATTTGAAGCTTTGACCACTGGCAGCAGCCTCAGAAGAGCCTTCTCTGAAGCAGAGTATTTCTTCAGGTCAAACACATCCAGATCTTCTTCTGAGGACAGTAAGATGAAGACCAGAGCGGACCACTGAGCAGGAGACAGTCTATCTGTGGAGAGACATCCTGATCTCAGCTGCTGTTGGATCTCCTCCACCAAAGAACCATCATTCAGTTCATTCAGACAGTGGAACAGATTGATGCTTCTCTCTGGAGACACATCATCCTCACTGATCTTCTTCTTGATGAACTTTGCTTTTTTGTGATTGTTCTGTGAACTACTCCCTCTCTGTGTCACCAAACCTCTCAGGAGAGTCTGGTTGGTCTGCAGTGAAAGACCCAGCAGGAAGCGCAGGAACAAGTCCAGGTGTCCATGTGGACTCTTCAAGGCCTCGTCCACAGCTCGTTGGTAGAAGAGTTTACATGGATTTTTAAAGACTTTAGACCAATAGGATGTTTGTTCTCCTGTGAGCTGGTTGACACCAGACTTGATGAAGGTCAGGTGGACATGAAGAGCAGCCAGAAACTCCTGAAGGCTTAGATGGACGAAGCAGAAGACCTTGTCCTGGTACAGTCCTCTCTCCTCTCTGAAGATCTGTGTGAAGACTCCTGAGCACACTGAGGCTGCTCTGATGTCGAGGCCACACTCTGTCAGGTCTGACTCATAGAAGATCAGCTGGCCTTTCTGCAGCTGCTCAAAAGCCAGTTTCCCCAGAGACTTCACCATCCTCCTGCTCTCTGGGTTCCAGAGTGGATCTGTCTCAGCTCCTCCATCATACTTGACCTCCTTCAGTTTGGTCTGAACCAGCAGGAAGTGGATGTACATCTCAGTCAGGGTCTTGGGCAGCTCTCCTCCCTCTCTGCTCTTCAACACGTCCTCCAGAACTGTAGCAGAGATCCAGCAGAAGACTGGGATGTGGCACATGATGTGGAGGCTCCGTGAGCTCCTGATGTGGGAGATGATTGTTGTGGCCTGCTCCTCATCTCTGAATCTCTTCCTGAAGTACTCCTCCTTCTGAGGGTCAGTGAACCCTCTGACCTCTGTCACCATGGAGACACACTCAGGAGGGATGCGATTGGCTGCTGCAGGTCGTGTGGTGATCCAGAGGCGAGCAGAGGGAAGCAGGTTCCCCCTGATGAGGTTTGTCAGCAGAACATCCACTGAGGTGGACTCTGTAACATCAGTCAGGGTCACCTTGTTGTGGAAGTCCAGAGGAAGTCGGCACTCGTCCAGACCGTCAAAAATGAAGACCACCTGGAAGTCTTCAAAGCTGCAGATTCCGGCTTCTTTGGTTTGAGGGAAGAAGTGATGAACAAGTCCCACCAAGCTGAACTTCTTGTCTTTCAGCAGGTTCAGCTCTCTGAAGGTGAAGGGGAAGGTGAAGTCCATGTCCTGCTTGGCTTTGTCTTCAGCCCAGTCCAGAGTGAACTTCTGTGTTAAGACTGTTTTCCCGATGCCGGCCACGCCCTTTGTCAGCACTGTTCTGATTGGTGCGTGTCTTCCAGGTGGGGCTTTGAAGATGTCTTCTGGTCTGATGGCTGTTTCTGGTCTGGCTGGTCTCCTGGATGCTGCTTCAATGTGTCTGACCTCATGTTCCTCATTGACCCCTGCAGCCCCTCCCTCTGTGATGTAGAGCTCTGTGTAGATCTGCTTCAGAAGGGCTGGGCTTCCTGCTTTGGTGATGCCCTCAAACACACACTGGAACTTCTTCTGAAGGTCACGTTTCAGTTTATGTCGACACTCTGGAGCTTGAGTTCCTGCAAGAAGAAAGGACAGATGAGTTCACATGTCTGTTATAAACCAAGAACATCTCCACCATCTTCCTCCACTAGAAATCTAAGTCCTCTTCTAGATCATCAGTTTGGAAATGTAAACTTCCTCCATGTTGCCTCTGTTTCCTCTTTCATCATGTGAAAGCTGTTAAAATCCTCTTACTGCTCCTCAGACGCTCAGCCAGATCCTCCTGCTTCATTCTCCTCAGGAAGTGCAGTGTGATCTTCAGGAAGGCCTCTCTGCTGCTCCTCCTCTGCTCCTCCTCCTCACCAGCCAGCACCTGCTCATCCTCAATGCATTCTGGGTAATCTGGATTCACGAGCCTGTGGAATCTCTCCAGCTCTTTCTTGATGAATGTGATGAGGTTCTCCTCCAGCAGCTGGAACAGAAGATGAGATGATGTGTGACAGAGTGAAGAGCTGCTGGTCTACAGAGAGCAGCATGGACCTGCTCAGGACCAGAATGCTGCTGGAGGTTTCATGCTGGAGCTGTTGGAGTTAGCAGGTGTAGCTGTGCTTCAACATCTACACACCATGAATGTGGAGTCCAGCTGGAGCCACGGACCTCTGAGAACCTCTGAGCTCTGCTCCTCACCTCTGTGAAGAAGAGAGGAAGCTGAAGAATCAGTGAGCTGGAACCTGTCATCATTCATCAGAAACCAGTCTGTTCTAGCCATGTTCTGCTCTCTGGAAGCCTCCATGTCAGTGTGACTCTAACATAGTGTGTTCCTGTTGCCCAGTGGGCGGGGCTGCAGGTACCGGAAACCATTAAGATGAGCAGGAAGTATTTACAGGTGTTGTTTGTCAACTGGTCACCTGAGGCCTGCACTAAGAAGCTGGATGAACACACCCAGGAGAACTCACTCAACTTCACCAGAACTCCGTGATCCCAATCAGCTGGACTACGAAGCCGGTTATCAACTCGATAACTGAATCCAGTTGTGGCCAATCTAGATCTATGTGCACACACGTAAAGGGGGCGGGGTTAGCGGCTCCGGAGCATTTTCCGCTGCGAGAGCTTCTTATTTTTTACGAGTCTGCACAAATACAAGTATTGCCGCAAAAAGCTGAAGAGAGCGCTGGCTGTGTAAATGGATTAGGGTAATGCATTGCGTAATGCAATAATCGCAGACTGTGTAAATACATAAGATGAGGATATTCATGTCTCCTCATGACGTCACGGGTAGATGTCACTACATTTGTGCCTTCATAGATATATGGTCCCGCACTATGTTTTCATGCAGTGTGTGTGATCACCATCATCCACCTCAGTGTTCCAGATGCAGCAGCAGTGGAGGAAAGAGGAGGTGGGAGCAAATAAAAACAAATATTTAAACATCCTTCAAAGTGATCAGGGAGTTTATTGGGAGATTTCATTAATATTTCAACATGTCAACGGGAATTTCCCTCACGCTGTCTCAGTTGTAGGGTGATGATAAATTAGGTCCTGTGATATTATTTGCAGCTCATAAGGAAAAAATTGCAGCTAAATAACGGGGGGGGGAGCTCCAGAAGACTTTACTCCGGATAATGTTTGTACAGAACATCATCAGGCAACGGATTTGAAAAAACGCTTTCAGCAAAGCCTTCCTCTCCCGATCTGTGCAATGACGTCCACAGGATCTGCCAAAAGTGGGCAAGATATTTTCCAAGAGAACCAATTGGTCGGTGGGCGGTCTTTGATTCCCGCTCAGCTTTGATCCTGAAACATAACCTACTCCGGAGCAGGTTTGGCGCCTGCGTAAGTTACCGGGGCAACGTAACCGGATCCACCTCCGTAGTACGGGAAACCCAGAAGTTATCCAGAAGTTATCTCGCTAAGACCAAATCCAGCTCTGAGTACAGACCTCTGGTGTGTTATGTCCCAATTCAGGCTTTATGACGTCACGCATTCCGAAGTGCACACCCGGAGTGTGTGACATCATAAATCGATCAATCAATCAATCAATACTTTATTTGTCATCGTCAAGATAACACAAGTTATAAGTAACAGCGAGATATTGTTTATGAGCATCCAATACCGGCAGAGTATAAGGTGCAAAAAAAGAGAATTAAAGTGCATAGTGGCATTACTGTCCAGAGAAGCACAGCCGCAGTAATCAGTGCATTGAAAACACACAAGACCGCAATGCACACAAACATTCTAGCAGCGAGAAGTTCAGTGGTACAATCTGTAGGACCAGGAGCAGCAGATGGGGGTGAGTGGAATGTTATGTGGGGGCTGCAGCAGTGCAAGACCTAGTTCACAGTTATTGCAATGGTGGGATGAGGTGTGTGAGATGGATTGGGGTGGAGGGGGGGGGGTCAACGCACTGCTGATTGCACACTAAGCTAAGAAACCACAGGTCAATATGCTGCTGATTGCACAGTGATAGAAGTTGATCATGAGCTGCTGTGCTTTAGTGCTCCTGAGTTTCCTCAGGTAGAAGAGGCGTTGCTGGGCCTTTCCCACAGCTGACATGATGTTGGTGTTCCAGGTCACCTCCTCTGACACAGTCACAACCAGGAACCTGAACTTTGAGACCCTCTCTACTACCTCGCTCCCGATGGAGAGTGGAGTCGGGGTGAATTTGCCTGATCTGCGGAAGTCCACAATCATTTCCTTCGTCTTTTTAATGTTCAAGACCAAGTTGTGGTTCTCACACCATGATGCCAGATGTTGTACCTCACTTCTGTAGGCAGACTCGTTGTTGTTGTTGATGAGCCCGGGCACTGCTGCTTGCCAAGTCTAACATACTGTGAGCACTTTGTTAAAAAGTCCAAAACCCAATTGCATAGTGTGGTATTCAGTCCAAGATGGTGCAGTTTGGATTGGAGTTTGCTCGGCTGGATCGTGTTAAACACTGAACTGAAGTTGACAAAGAGCAGCCTAGCATAGGTGTTTTTTTCGCTCTAGGTGTTCTAGTAGAGTGTGGAGTACAGTAGCTATGGCGTCTTCTGTCGACCTGTTCTCCCTGCATGCATATTGGTGTGGGTCAAGTGTCCGTGGTACTGCTTCCATGATGGGCTTGATGACCAGTCTCTCTAGGCATTTGGCCGGTATGGGGCTGAGTGCCACAGGTCTGTAGTCGTTTAGACATGTGACATTTGACTGTTTGGGGACAAGAACAGTTGTGGCTGCTTTGAAGCAGCCTGGGACCTATGATGTGGACAGTGACATGTTGTGGATGGTGGTAAAGACCTCTGCAGCTCATCCGCACAGTCTTTTAGCACCCGTCCCAGCACTCCGTCTGGTCCGGCTGCTTTCCTGGGATTGATGTTATGCAGGCAGAGTCTCACTTCATGCGTGCTCAGGACTGGGGCAGTGCCAGTGGAGTGGAGGGGAGGCAGTACTGGCTCTGGGTTGTCCATGTCAAAACGAGCATAGAAAAGGTTAGGCTCCATCCAGGACCTCACGTGTCAGTGTGCCCTGGCCCTCAAAGACATTCCAGTCTGTGTGGTGAAGCAGTCCTGGACTGCTAAGAACAGTCTTTAGGTCAGCATGCTGCAATAAAAGCACTGTTCGGGTGTGCAGCCAGGCAATTATTTATGCTGTGTGCGCTAGCTTAGCATTAGCGTTGGGTGGGACATACACGCACAGATGTAAACAGCAGTGAACTCCCTTGGAACGGTCTACATTTAAGCAGCATGAATTCTAGGTCTGGGTTGCACAGCTTATCCACTACAGCAGTGTTTGTGCACGAGGAGTTGTTAGTATAGACCAGGGGTCGGCAACCCGCGGCTCTAGAGCCGCGTGTGGCTCCTTAGCGCCCCCTACTGGCTCCCTGGAGCCTCTTCGAAAATGTATGAAAATGGATGGGGGGGATATATTTTTTGTTTTAATATGGTTTCTGTAGGGAGGACAAACATTCTTAGCGTTTTCCAAAAATGTGCATAATAAATATTACATTTCAATATTTCTGTCAACGAAGATTTGCGTCATAGCCTGCGACACACGTGTCAGCGCGGCGCCGTGCCAGGCAGGTGGCTGTTTTAAACAAACCAGCAGGTGTGTCATGGTGGATCCCAAAGGGACAAAGAGAAAGATAGCTGATAAGAACAGAGGATTCAAGGAAGGATGGACCGAATCATTTGCTGTCATCGCCAATGCGGAAGGATTGCCTGCATGTTTGCTTTGTAATGAGAAGTTGTCGAACAACAAAAAGAGTCATTTGGAAAGACATTTCCAGGTGTTGGAGAAAAAATTTGGAGCAAAACCGAATTGAAGGCATGGCCTTCAATTAAGCACATGCTCCTTCTCCTGCGTGTTCTTTCGAGTCTTGGAATTAAGCCAGGAATCATTCTTCGCCATTCGGAGTCACCGTTCTCCTTTTATTAAGCAGTGGAACATGAACTGGTTACAAGTCCAACCTCGAGGAGGGAGAGAGAGTGCACAACCAGTACAGCAACATGGTCTGCCTTCCTCTCTCTCTCACTCTGTCACCCTGCGCTAACATTTATACCCTATCTAGCGGAATGTGTGTTTGTCCAGATGCAGGGGAAAGACAGCAAGTCTGCAGGCTTCTTGCATTCCCATCATTGATGCCGGATACAACATCCATGCCATCCATTCATAAATAACGGATACTCCTGTTTCCATGGTTACTGTTTCTTGCACATCATTTGATCTACACTTTTGTATTTCCCTATCAGAAACCTTTGAAGGCCTTACCATACTACGGGGTTTGGTAATATTGATAATGAAATGTCCCAAAGGATCATTTCCCAGCATGTGCACTCCTAACACATACCCACTTTTGTCTTACACTTTTGGATTTCTTAATGACCCCACAAGAGCCATTGGTGATTAGAAACCGTATAAATATGTGCCCCAGCATCCCACTGCAAAATATAAAAGAAAAACAACAAACAACAATTTTTCTTTTTCACTGGCCAGTTTCAAACAAAAATAAACTCAGATCTGATAAAGAATGAGTTCTGATTAATTTTTACCGTTCTGTAACACTATCTTTTTAGTTAAAATCCCCCATACGTCACCCAAAACCCCTCCTAGAGTACCAAGGGCTGAAATGGCCGGACTCCTTCCCGATTCCACTCCCAGTAGAAGCACAGGACTTTAACCTGGTGTTTCCTACCCTCGCTTAACAGAAGCACAGGACTTTAACCTGGTGTTTTCTTCTAATCCTGGGACTCCAACCCAGACTGGGCCAGGACTTTAACCTAGACTTCTGCCAAGAACCCGCGTGGACTTGTGCCCGGACTCTAACCTCGACCTTGCCAAGATCCAGCCTAGGACTAATGCCCGGACTCTAACCAGGGCCTCGCCAGGGAATCATTACCTGGACTTAATTCGTCGTTACTCTGAAGGTGGATCTTAAAGGCGGTACAGTGATACCAGAGCTCTTGGACTAGAGTTTAACTACAAATACATAGTAAAACAGAAAAGGAACTCCAATCAGATCATTAACAAAACTAAAACTAAACCCAAAACCCAAACATATAAATTACAAAAATAAACTTAATCTGCAATACTAACATCAGCCGAGGTACACATCTTGTTTACTGATCAATTTTATCAGTTGGTCCTTTTCCATCACACAGTGGGTAGCATGAACTCACTGTGAGGTAGTACATCTTTTATTTTTTTATTTTTGACTTTAAGTGAATTTGACCGCTTTATCAAGTTCTTTTTTTCCTTTTTTTTTTTTCTTTTTCTTTTCCATACCCAATCTCCAGGACTGGTGTCCAACCATTTTTCCTCCTTATCACCCTGGCCTCCTTTTGCTTCTTGAACCTGGAGAGAGACAGACTTAGCCGAACATGAGATTACTTATGTAATTCATATACATTCATCCCTATATGCTTTTGTACACTGTTTTAGGGAGCAGAGCAGATAGGCGGCCGAAACATTGCTTTACCCATGCATATTTTATATGGACACAAGTATCGTCCATTGTGCTTATGATTATGAATGCGTCAAATTACCACTTGATAAGTATGTTACCAGTTAAATTTTTGGTTCCTCTAATTACTTTAAACAAATGAATTACCATATTTATTAGATATTATACCTGATTAACGTTGCTATACCCTGTTGCAGAATTATCTTGTTTCTTAACATTTTGCAAAAATCGGCAGTGTTATCCTTTTTACAAGGCAAAGCCTCCCCAGTGAGAGAACCCATTCACTAAAATGAGAAGTACCTCGGCACAGAATTCTGGGAATTCATGTCTGTATAGATGGTGGTCAGGTCATGACAGGACCACAGGTAAATGGATATTTTCCTTTTAAAGGGCTTGGTTGAAAATGCTATGTAACAATTTGAGACGTTGAGGGTTGATGATTAAATGCCTGCATCAGCTTCATCCTTGAGGCGGTACTGAGGGATATGAATATTCTTAACACCTTCTTTCAAAGTGAATGTGGCCATGTGATGACGGGCATAGCCTGCATCATAATTGTCCCTTTCTCACAAACAATCTGGAACATCTTCGAATCTTTCTTCATCAATTGGAGATATCGACATGATGTTTGCAGGGGGGTTCCTGAGTAATGGGATGTGAGTGGGAGTGGTCCTACATTCCCCCATGCAGTGGATCTTGGGCTCCACAAATGAGGCATGCATCAGTTCCTGTGGGCACCTCCCCTTCCTCTGACCGTCCTCTTGGAGTCATCCTCTTCTCCTGTAGTCACTCCAAGAAGATGCCCCCCCCCCCCTCTCTGTGAGCAGGGCTCTGCCTGTGGGGGGGGTTGAGGTGTCTTGTAGCCAAATGGTGGTGCAAAGTTCATGGTAGGAGTAGCTGCTGCTGCTGCACTGAAGCTTCAGGTGGGGGTGCTGTGGGCCTCACTTTCTCAGCCTCTTTATTGGTTTACGACCCTGTGGCAGCTTTTACGACAGTTGCTGCTGCAGTAGGATCTCCCCCCTCTTCTCCCCTCTCTGCTCCTCTTCACCCCTGATCTCCTATTCC
This sequence comes from Mullus surmuletus, assembly GCA_903171835.1. NCBI lineage: Eukaryota > Metazoa > Chordata > Actinopteri > Syngnathiformes > Mullidae > Mullus > Mullus surmuletus. Next base: position 10,101 of record CAESWR010001698.1, read on the forward strand.
ACATCAAGGCTGATCATGTCCATGCTCAGAATTGCTTCTCCATCCAGTTTATTCATTTTTCCTTGATGATGAATACCAAGAGGGAGCCGACGTTGGGAGTTTTTTATTTATTTATTTATTTTTATGGTGGTGGCTGTTTTTCCATCTTCTTCAGTTAGTTATTCATTTATTAGGGCCCGAGCCAACGCTGCAAGCAGCGGGCGAAGGCCCTCTTGTAACTGCAAGGGTTTCTTTTCTTTCTTCTTTCTTATTATTATTCTTCTTCTTATTTTTCCCAACCTTGAAATTTTGCAGAAAAAGCGATGTGAAATGGCTCGGTAGCGCCACCTATTGATTCTCATGGCAATCACGACCGTCGACTGTGTCCTAGCTGCACGAAATTTTACACACACGTGTATCTCAATGAGATCTACAACTTTGTCCGCTCTAACTTTTCTCTAAAATGTACGGTTAAAGAGTTATCTCAATTTGTTTGCTATTTTTGGACCATTTGCATACATTGGAATGTGGCGCACTAGTCTTAGAGCTTTAATCCGACCGCCACCAAATTAAAAGCATTAAAAGTTGTCGAAATCGTGACGTTTGACCCGACGGTTTAGTCGCTAGGGGGCGCCAAAATTGCCCCTAAAATTGCCCCTAAAACACTGATAACTTTGACATCCTTTTCCTCACCTTCTTCAAAGCTTCTAGGATGATGCGGCATCCGGCCCCCGACAGAGCTAAAAAAAGATTTTTAGTTTTCGACAGAGCGCCCCCTAATGGCGACAGAAAAGGTAATTTTTAACGAGCATCTACGTCTATAAAACCTACTGTGTTGTAGTAAAGCTGCTCAAATTTATTGAGGGTAGTGATCAGCTCCTCCTGAAGCCTTAATCCAAATTTCGTGCAGTTTGGGCAAACGGCACCAAGATGGTTAATGTGCCACTAAAAAGGAGGTGAATGCCCTCAAAGTTCAGCATCAGCATTTGTTAGACATGGGCACCCTCCAGTGGACGTATCAGGTACTTCACTTGTCTTTGGACCCACTGGAGAAAGTGTTTTGTGTATATTAGGTAGAATTGTTAATTCAATCACTAGAGAGCACCTGGTCTGATCTTCACTAAATCTTGGACTTTCATTCACAGACTCGCCCTGAACAGATTTATGTAATAACATCTTGAATGTTCGAGAGCACAACGCACAACACACAACAAAAAGTAATGTTGTCACTTGTAGGCCTCTAAATCCTACATAGTTGATGCAATGCAGTTGAAATGAGTACAGGAGGGGTGTACCTCCTCCATGAAGCCACAGTATGAGTTTTGTGAGGCTCCTCAAATGCCGCCAAGATGGCTGCCAGCCAAACGCCACACGACAGGAAGTGATGGGAAATTTGCTAGGATTGATGCAGACTTTGGGATACCCGACCGTGAAGACCAGATATTATCATATTTATTGTGATATGACGGCTCAGTAGCGCCCCCTAGAAAAGTCCAAGTGTGCATGGCAATGCAGCAAAATGAGGGGGAAGATTCTTTTTCCTGGACATTGAAAATTCAATAACTTGATCAAACTTGATCTGATCTTCACTAAATGTTAGACTCATATTCACAATCACACCCTGAACACATTTATGTCAAAACAACCTGAATATGTCAGAGCGCCACCCAGTGGCAACAAGAAATGGATTGAATTCTTTTTTTATGTGTGTCTGTCCCTTGCACATCCTGTCTGGATCGACAGTGAACATACTTATCAAAAGTATTGAGCTACTTGGGAGGGCGTGGCCTTGGACGTGGCGACGCTTCGACTTTCGTACTTTTTCAAGGGTGGGAAACAATTCGGGGCCATGCGATCGCGCTAACAGGCGACCGCCAGAAAGGGCGAAGGCCGAGTGGGCAAGGAGCCGG
>CAESWR010001698.1:12025-27653 GCA_903171835.1 Mullus surmuletus
GGGGGGGGGGGGGGGGGGGGGGGGTCTCAAGGGGAGGAGGTGCGACACAGCTCGGGCCCAGCAGGGCCCTTGTTTCTCCCTGTTGTCTTCTGTGTCCAGGCACTTACCCCTCTCTCTCACCCATCAAATAACACACATTCTTAGCTAAAATGTATTTTATCATTTGTGTTCAGCTGTTATTATAATTCATCTTCTTTACAATTTTGCTTTTCTTTTTTAACAGTACATTCATTTTACCATGCCGTTATAGATTTTTTTCTGCTTTTACTATTTACTTCTACTAATTTATTTCATTTTAAGCAGCCTTTTTATTTCCATTTTATTCCTACTTGGTCAACACTCGACATGTCCTATTTTATGTGTGCTATTCAAATTAACCTTTGACCTTTGGCTTCTCATGATGAGGTCCCTTTTACCAGAAACCACGCCTTTTTTTTAACCCAAACTTGATGCCATGTACTGATATGACATAAATCTCTTCTTAATACTTCACTACTTCTCTAGGAAATGCTGCACACATTAATTTGAAAATGCAGGGAATACTACATTTGAAATCTGCCATTTTCATGCTATGCTCCCCCAAAGTTACAGCAATACATCAAGTACACAATATTTTAAATGTATGTTATCTCAGTCAAGTCTGCCTTTCCCCCCAGTTATGTTTCACTGCTTTTTTCTGTAACACAAAATTGTGAGACTACTGACCTCCAGCAACAACGTCGCACCACACTTCATAATTTGGATATATTCAATATGCAGAATTCGATGAAACAGGTTCTGCTTACCTTTTTATATGGACGTCCCAAAGTGTGGCGTTCCGCTGCAGCCTTCCATCAGGTCTGATTCCTCTGGCTCATCTAATCACGTCATCTTATCGATCACGTCAGGGTCACCATTTGTTGGAGAAAAAATTCGGAGCAAAACCGAATTGAAGGCATGGCCTTCAATTAAGCACATGCTCCTTCTCCTGCGTGTTCTTTCGAGTCTTGGAATTAAGCCAGGAATCATTCTTTGCCATTCGGAGTCACCGTTCTCCTTTTATTTAAGCAGTAGAACATGAACCGGTTACAAGTCCAACCTGGAGGAGGGAGAGTACAGAACCACAACAACCAGTACAGCAACATGGCCTGCCTTCCTTTCTCTCCCGTCTCTGTCGCCCTGTGCTAACATTTATACTCTATCTAGCGGAATGTGTGTTTGTCCAGATGCAGGGGAAAGACAGCAAGTCTGCAGGTCTCCTCTGTTGTTGTCAATGATCCTTCTTACATGGGTGGTCGTAAAGTCACCCCCCTTCTTGGATCTTGTCCTGCAACGTCTCACGCACACACATTCACGCCATCCTACCCTTCCTCACCTATATAACATATGTTTAGAGTCAATCATTGTGAAGTATTTTTAGAGTTTATTGCTATTTAGGTAAACAACTGATCATCTGTTCCTTCCCTTATCTGTTTCCCTCCTTGGTCATAAAACCATTAACATTCTTTAACTTACCCCCTCATTCTGCCTTTACTTTAATTTTTTACTCTTTCACAGGGAAGGCATGCTAAATTTGCAGCCGACTACCCATGTGATCGATATCGAACAGACAGCGCTGTTATGCAGGTATGTGAACTCTTCAATAAGCCTTATATAAGGCTTTTCGTTTTTTGCGGCTCCAGACAGATTAGTTTTTTGTTTTTTTGGTCCAATATGGCTCTTTGAACAGTTTGGGTTGCCGGTATAGACCGGAACAGGTATAGACGGGCAAACCCCCGCCAATCTTCTTACCAGAGCCAGCAGTCCTGTTGGCTCGGTAGGCGGTGCGGCCCGCTAGCTCAATAGCCAAATCTGGGCTGGTGCTGTGCAGCCACGTTTCCATGAAAATCATGCTGCAACAGTTGCGTTTGGTCCACTGGGTCGTCAGCTGCAGGCTCGTCTCATCCATCTTATCACGGATCGACCAGGCGTTGGAGAGAAAGATGGTAGGAAGCAGCGTTTACCTCTCTTCTGTCTCCGCTCACAGCATCTCCTCCTTCGGTTCGCCGTTGTAGAAGACTGGGGAGGTTTTCTTGGGATGACGGGACGGATGAAACTCTCAGCTGGTAGCTGGTATGAAGTTCCCGGGTTTAGTCCGAGGAGTTCGGCACGACTGTACTGAAGGGCAGTCTACAGTACCAATTACAGAAATAATGCACAGAATCACCCAAACAGTGAGAAAACTCCGCCAGTTGAAGGAGCTCAAAGCCGCTGTGTCTGTGTGTGCCGCCATCTTGGATTTTCGATCACGCACCTGCCGGAGTGCGTGACGTCATAAAGCGGCGTGAAGTGCAGTCCCACTTCACTCGCGAATCAGAACGACTCTCCGAATGCGGCCGAAAATAACGCCCTACTTTTGGCCGTTTCAGGAGTGTGCATTTATGCACAATAAACAAAAATCTGTGAACAGGATAGTCTTTGCCAATTCTGTTTGTAAATCACATGTATTTTACTATACGCTTCAAATAACAATATATGATAATAATATTATTAATATATATATATTTCTTATTAATAATAATATGTGTGTTATTATCATAAGACCAGCAGATTTCGGCACCTTTGGACAGACGCCAGGACGCCACACAGGCTGAGAACATCACAAACATCTAACACGAATAAAAACAAGCCAAATCAAAGCCAACTGAGGAATCTTTTCTTGTCTTGTGTTTCTTCATTTCAGAGCGACTCTCCTCAGAAGCGACTCACGTCTCAACGTCTTCATCACTCTCACCAGTTCCAGCTTCATCAGCCTCACATTTTCAAATGATGAACTTCGAACGACTTTCTCCTGCTTTTCTTCTGGATGGTTTAAAATACAATCCATAACTCCCCGCTGAGGCTCCTCACATGTTGGCTTCATTGTGTGTTGTTTTCCGTTCAAACTTTTACAAAAACTAACCGAGGCGTTTCCATTTTTGTTCAGTTGTCTTTCAAAGTTGATCCTCAGTGAGCGAACAGTTCATAGATCCACATGGATCCATTATGATCCTTTGACGGTTATTTCTTATCACTCTCTCTCTCTCGTAACGCGCTTGTTTCGCGGGTCTGGTTTGGGGGATTCTAGGTGGGTTCAGGACCATCTGGTGTCTGATCAGGAGACCCCCACCCGTCTTTGAAGGCGATAGCTTCACACATAGTGTGTGGATGTTCAGCGAGTGTGAATGAAAGCTCAAGGACAGACACGACAGTGTACAAATAAACACAAATATTACTGCAAAATGGTCTGGACTGTGACTGACCAGCCCACATGGCAGCAAGCCCACCACCACAGTAGCAGACCCTCACACAGACATCTAACACAAAGATCAGAGAGCAGAGAGGTCAAGAAGGAACCTTAGCACGCAATGATGATGATTCTGCTTCTGCTTCTTCTACTTAGATAGTATGGACCAACACACACAAACATCTGACATTCCTACCTCTGATCAGAAGACCCCTGTCCACCTTTGAATATAATAGGTTTATCCATAGACCGGTCACTCTTCATGGAGACACTGGTGGGTTCAGGACCATCTGGTGTCTTCTGTTGGATCCTGATGGAAACACAACATTGATCAATGCAGTTGAGTCTCACATTGAGAAGGTGACGTTTGGTGGTTCGTTAACTGTCTGTGTGGTACACATAAAGACAATAAGGGGAAAAGGGAACACCCCCCTTCATGATTAATTTTATTTATTTTATTTCTTTATAACAAAATGTTCAAATTATTGTTATCAGTGTTGGTGTTTGTTGACAGTGGACTGGTGACAGGTATAGTGGAGAATAGTTGATACATTACTGTAAAGCAGCGCCAATTGCAGATAATCAGAAGACAAATATTAATACACGGACAGGCAACCGCCGGGGCAGCTATAGGCACGATGCAGGGCACTAAAGGGAGCAGCCGCGCAGGGGGTCCTTTGTAATTGAGGACGGCGCGAGCAGCATCGGGAGAGATAGCTGAGTGTGTGAGTGCTAATAGTGTGTATTTGTGATTGCAGGTGAGTAGTGGCGGGCCAGGATTAGTATTAGAGGGTGTGAGGTGAAGTGATGGTCAGAAATATATCTGTGATGTGAATATGTGTGGGCGAAATGCATGTTCGCGATCACGGGGTAGAATGCCGGCGAGAGTTGCGCACCGAGGTGGCCGCGAGGGTACGAAGTGCGTCTGTAATTGGGAGTGAATGAGCGGTGTGGAGGAGCTAATGTATGTGTGTGTGTTGTGTCTCAGTTGTTTTTAGTCACCAGGTTGTGTCCACTGTTCAATTCGTGCCTCAAATATGATGCGTTCGAGTGTGTTTGGGATGTTGTAAAGTTTACTATATGATAAGAACATTCTACAAAGGGAAATGTGTGTGTGTAAGAATTCAAACAGATGGGAGAGACAAAAGAAGGATACGGGCTTTTGTTTACGTACCAAAATATGATTCATCGTATTTCCTTTTTGTAATTGAGGACCGCGCGAGGAGCATCAAGAGCGATGACAGCTGCGTGTGTGTTAATGTTGTGTATTTGTGATGGCAGAATTAAAGTGGATCCTCCTACTACCACACACTGGAGACTTTCTCATCTGGATTGGGGGGGGGGGGTTAGTGTGTGTGTGCGATGGATTTGGAGAGCAGAGAGGGGAGGAGGTGTGTATGTGTGTGTTCAGTGTGGTGATTGTATGAGGAAAGATGCTGATCCCCAGTCCTGGTTGTGATTGAGCTGTACCGTCAGCAGGTCAAGCAGGTGAAAGGCAGGGTGGGTGCAGTCTGTGATGATTCCTGAGCTCTGCTCAGACAACAGGGAGGGGAGGGGACATCCCATGATCCTCTCTGCTGTCCTCAACACCCTCCGGAGCCCCTGCCGCTCTGCCTCAGTGCAGTGAAGAACCACACTGTGTTACAGTACAGCAGGACGCTCTGGATGGTGGATGAGTAGAAGGCTCTCAGCAGCTCCTCTCCAACATTGTTCTTCCTGAGCACTCTCAGGAAGTGCAGGCGCTGCTGGGCCTTTTTGATGACAGCTCTGGTGTTCTCAGTCCAAGAGAGGTCAGCTGAGATGATGGTGCCCAGGAGCTTGAAGCTGTGGACCCTCTCCACCCAGTCACCATTTATGCAGAGTAGGGGCAGCTCAGATCTGTGCCTCCTGAAGTCCACGATGATTTCCTTTGTCTTTGTGGTGTTTAAAATCAGGTTGTGAGCCTGACACCACACAGACAGATTCAGGACTTCATCTCTGTAGGCAGACTCGTCTCCACCTGTGATCAGTCCCACCACCGTGGTGTCCTCTGCAGACTTTGCAATGGTGTTGGTAGCATGGAGAGGTTTGCAGTCAGCGGTGTACAGGTTGAAGAGCAGTGGGCTCAACACACAGCCTTGTGGGAGCCTGAGCTCAGTGTACGGGTGGAGGACAGGTGGGTTCCGAGTCTGACCGTCTGTGGTCTGTTTGTGTCCTTGATCCACCAACAGGTGACAGGGTGAAGTCCTCGGACAGTGAGTTTGCTGACCAGGATGTCGGGGATGATCGTATTGAAGGCTGAGCTGAAGTCCACGAGGAGCACCCTGGCATCGGTGTCTCTGTGTTCCAGGTGGCTCAGCACAGATTGGAGGATGAGGGATATAGTAACCTCAGTCCATCTGTTTGCTTTATAGGCAAACTGGTGGGGATGGAAGGAGGGGGGGGTCTGTGATGTGATGTGTTAAAGGAGCAGCCATTCCAGACACTTAGTGATGACCAGTGCAAGGACCACTGGACGGTAGTCGTTTAGACAGGTGATGTGGGATTTCTTGGGCACCAGGATGATGGTGGTGGACTTCAGACAGGCTGGGATGGTGGCTCGAGACAGGGAGAGGTTGAATATGTTGGTGAAGACCTGGGAGAGCTGGTTTGCACAGGCCCTGAGAACCTTCCCAGGAACACCGTCCGGTCGAGCTGCTTTCCTGGGGTTCACTCTGGCCAGCGTCCGTGCCACCTCCTGTGCCTGCACAGGAGGTGGACGGTAGCTCGGGGCTGACTGGGTCAGGGGGGGTGCAGCTGGGGGCTGCAGGTCTGTGGACTCAAAGCGTGCAAAGAAAGTGTTCAGCTTCTCCGCCAGTGCAGTGCTCGAGTCCACGGCTGAGCTGGTTTGTCCCCTGAAGTTGGTCAGCTGCTGTATTCCCTGCCACACCTGTCTGGTGTTGTTTTTACAGAGGTGGTCTTCCAGTACTCTCTTTTAGTCCATCTTGGCTTTCCTGATGCCCCTTTTCAGTTCGGCTCTTGCCGCACTGTACAGATCTTTGTCACCAGACCTGAAAGCACAGTTCCGGCTTCTGAGGAGTGACTTGACCTCGCTGGTCATCCAGGCTTTCTGGTTTGGAAACACCCGGATATGTTTGACGACAGTGACAGTCTCCATGCAGAACGTGATCACAAACACAAAGAATAGATACAGTAGCCTACATTTTCAGCCAGGAGGAGGAGGACACGTTTTCGACGCAGATTGCAGCGTAAAACACGTGAAAATACGTTCATTTTGAATGCTTTGCTAATGTTCCACTAGCCGGTTCGGCATAGAAGATAAAGAGGTCGAAATTTGTGATTGTCAATTCCGGTAAGTGCTCAACGCCTGTGGCTGATTTGAGACAACACTAACCTGTGGAAATTGACGCACCACGCCAGTAAGTGCGCATAGTAAACTACATGAAAGTGTACTAATGGAAGTACGCGATTTCAGACAAACCAATTGCCTGTGATAGTTTATGCGAAGTGGAAAAATAAAAAAAATGGCCGCGGATGCAGCTTTTTTAAGGTGACTGATGGATGGATTAGCGAGGAAAAATGTCAAAAAGAAAGAGGAGAAGGGTGCTGAACCGGAGAAGATCTTCTGCCAGGGAAACATAGCCCTACTAACAGACTGTTTTAGGACGTGTAAAATATTGACCAAGAAAAACATTTCCAATACTTTGGAATGTCAAGTGAAAGTTGGATGACCTAGTTTGGCGCCCAGCGACCTTCCTTCCTCCCTCTGGGAGTCACTGCTCACCCGTCAGCGCCACACAGAGGACGGCTGTGGCGCTGAGAGTGCTCACTACCAGCTGCTCCGAGCAAAGAGTTGCAGCCAGTTATGGACTGGGAACATCAAGTGTGTCTGAAATGGTGTCAGAGGTGAGTCGTGGAAAACATTCCATTCATATATTGGCCTGATTTTGACACCATCCCGGCTATGTTGGGATCTCTAACTGGTCTTACTGGGCTGTGAAAAGCTGATGACCCTTTTCCAGAGTTTTGAACATCTCACTGCATCATCCATCAAGAGAACCTGGTGTCTCACGAGCTGAACTTTGACCAAATCATCAAACCAAACATCATCGCACTGGAAATGGTGAATTTTTCTTTCACTGATGCAGCTGCAAGCAAAGGTGAAGTAACTGTGTTGAAGCATCAGCCAGAGAAGCAGATGCAGGTTTGCTCTGCAGTCACGTTGGCATCGTATCAGCTAGTGTGGAATATTGCTCATGTTGAAAAAGGGATTTGTTTGTCCTTTGTGCTGAAAATAACCAGTCCCTCCAGGATTTTGCGGGACTTTTTTGAGATTGTTGCGGCCTATATTGCCTTATGGTGCGGGAGCTTTTCCAAAAAGAATGAAAGGGAATGAATGTGTGTTTTATAGGTTTTTGTTACAACTACATGTGTCACGTCATGAAGCCTAAAGGACAGTTTATCCTCCTGCGTGGCGTCTCCGCGGGCTGCGCCTCATCACAGCTCTGTGTCGGGGGTTGAGTGACCCGCCGTGACTCGCCTCGACTTGGAGACTCTCAAAGTGGATATTTGGCTGCTGTGGAAGCTCCCAAACTAGAGATGGGATTCATGGCTCTTTGAAGGGAGCCGGATCTTGGGGATCTGTTCCTGTCAAAGAGCCGTTCACGAAACTTGCTCATTTCTATATTTATTGATTGAGTGATTGATTGATTGATTGATTTTTAAGAAGCCAGCGTGGGAGTAACTCATTTGATCCAGGAAATACTTTTTAAGTGGCAGTGTAAACTATTTGTGGTCCCAGACTTGAATGAAATCCTTTTCTGGCAAATGTTACACTTTGCTTTGCCATTTTCATTGTCTGAAAAGTGCATCCAAATGCTGCTGCGTTTCCTCGGGCTCATTTGAGTGGCGTGTCCTCTCCTCCTCAACACTGCTGAGTGAGTCCAAACCAACAACTTTAAAGTTCCATAAAGGGTCGTCCACACCGAGTAACTATAAAGCAATCGTTGGCACTCAAGGTGATGACAGAGTCCACACCACAACTATAAGCACAACCATAGTGGAGGACAATACTGTTTGGATCTAGGGGTCCATACATATCGTCATGACGATAAAATGTCTCCACGATATGCCTTTTCAGAGATATCGTATCGATCGTGATAAAGTCACTGTATCAGATACAGTGAACGCACGTTCTATGATTTGCAGTTCTATACCCTATTTTGTACTTCTATGGTACGACGGTGTCATTCACAAAAAATAACGGATCTACAAGCTAACAACGCGTTGCAACGCATTGCCTTCTTGAAGATCCGATCCCTTTCTTCTTTGCAGCACACACACATTAACACACATTAACAGCGAGAATCAGCTCAGAGATTGAAGAACTCGTTCTTGAAAACAACAGTTCATCAGTGGGAAGGAACTATTTTGGATTCTCGGTAACAGACAGAACCAAACAAACATTATTTGCAAAATTTGCAGAAAAGAACATTTGTTAGATTTGGGCGTAGGTTCTAAGGAGTAATAGAGGATAAGTAAGGTAAACAACTGACACAACCACAAAAATATCACATTTACAGTGACTCAAAAATAAATAGAAAAAAACAAACAAATAAAAATAAAAAATAAAATGATCTGAAAAGAAATAATGTCTTTGGATCCACTTCCTTTTGTTCAGTTGGTTTCAGTTCGTTTGTGCTGACACTCCTCTTTGTGTGGTTGGTCTCGTGTTTTAGAGTTACACTACCCGGGTAGGTATCAGTGTGTGTGTTTGTTGGTCTCCTTATCTGGGAAATCCTGGATGTTCCACGACAATCCGGCTGAGGATCCTGTAGTAGCTGGCCAGGCTACTAACAGGATGCCTCAGAGTTCCTCTGGTGGGTCTGGCTCACCATCGATCTCAAACGTCTCTCAGATGATCCGGGGTCACCAAAAACCAGTCTGCACATATTGTGCAGAAACAATCAATCAAATTATTTTATCATCATAAATTCAATCATGTGAGTTTCAATCTTTGAATTAAATTTTACACTTAATTTTTTAACATGTAAATAATCTCTCCATGAATTTACTATTTTTTAATATAGTATTTAACCATGAACTCAATGAAATTGCAGCATTTTTAAATAACACAGTAACATATTTTTAACCTTTACCTTTAGTTTTAACAGTACTTCCATATGAAATGATAACTTATAACCACAATGTAATGGATTCAGCATTTTCCCACTTCCAAAACACTCTTAAAGAGCTCCGACTGGTTTTTAACCCTCTTTCACTGCACTGTATCATGCTAATGTAGTAGCTGACGGCCAGTTTTCCACGGTAAACAAACACTCGTCCGACTTTGTCAAAGTAACGGTAAGTAGAAACACACCTCAGCGTCACACCATTCTGCACCCTTTAACCTCTTTTCTTCTTCTTAGTCTCACTCTGATCACCACATGCGTTTTTCTCTGACTTCCTGGTTTTTTCTACTTTGTGCTTTTCCGTCCTTCTCCCGAGTGGAGGATCGGACTTTTTTTTACAGGTGTCGACTCGCGTGGAGTTAACCCGATAGTTGCCAAACACTTTTTAGTGAGTGGGAAACACCAGCTTTTTCAAGACCTCTGCTGTAACTGCAGCTGGCACATCTGCTCCATCCCTCAAAGAAGCAGTAGAGGCAGAGTTGAAGTCCCACCTGTCGGGACCAAATGCAGACAGTGGAATGGACCCTCTGCAATGGTGGCAGAGATACGAGGGGAACTTACAGAGAGTTACCACTTAGCAAGAAAGTACTGTGCATTCAAGCAACGAGTGCTCCTTCAGAGCCAGTGTTCAGCACTGGTGGCAATATTGTCACATGCCAAAGGGCAACTCTCAAGCCAGAGAAAGTTGACCAACTGATCTTCCTGGCAAAAAATCTGACTGTGTTCAGTGACAGTCATAGAAAAAGGAAAGTAAAAAAGAGATTTGAAAGACATGCTCTAAAGCTGTCTAGTCAGGATTCAGACATTATTGCACTTGGTTGGTTCAGTAGTTGTCTCATATGTTGTTTTTTCAATAAGGTATTTATTGTTTTTCCCTTTTGAAACAGATGTCCAGTTATGCTAAAGTCTTTGCACTTCAGGTCTAAAGTTGACATTTTACTTCAAATGTTTGGCACTGACCTTTCCTCATTGATGTATTGCTTGTTCCTGAAACAGAATTGTGAATTGTTTTACTGAGAAACTGTGCCTTGAATATTACATTTTATTCAGCAAAAGAGTACACTTTACTTTTATGTTGACTTATACATCCACAATACACATCTGTATTGTGGAGCAAGTCCTCCCGCTCCATGAAATGTCACTCGGGTCTGTTTGCGCGATTTGCCACGTCCTCCAACAGCGCAAGTGCTGCTATTGTTGACAGTTGTACATTCTGCACAACAGTGAAGGCTCTTTAACAGCCACGTAGGTGATTGTGTTTGTGTTGATCGCTGATTTGTACCCGATGTGTGCACGGTTGTCAAATAGTGACAGTCACCAACAGGCTGGACCGGCCATCGGACAGACATTGTCCCGGTGGGCCGGTGGCTCAGTGGGTGAGTGGGTCGGTGGGCCGGTGGCTCAGTGGGTGAGTGGGTCGGTGGGCGCAGGAGAAAAAACACTTGCGGTGCAGTTGTTTGTGTCGCATCCAACGCAGCGCTGTTTCCCCTATGTTCATCATCGCGCTACGACGTCACCCACCCCACGCCCGGTCCGACGTTGCAAGCTGCCCCCCCCCCAACTGAGCGAGCCGGTCTGCTCGTAAATTTCCGGAGCCACTACCTTGTTCCAGTCCAGCATTGGTCACCAAACATCGCCACACAGTGTCGCCAACGGACCAAAGTGCCGCTCACACAAGAATCTGGATTTACGCACATTTCTACGGCACCTCCGAAGCTGCCGTGGCAGACGCAAGAATCGACGCACTTTTCAGGATTGATACATCCCATCGTGAGCTCAGATCCTTGCTTACGCACGTTTTTCTTGCGTAAACGGCGTTGATACATGAGGCCCCAGGTCTGCACAATTATCAGGCAGCTTCTTTTCCTCAGGCAAAATGGGCCAGAAAAGAGATCTAACAGACTCTGAAAAGTCAAAAATTATAAAAAGCAATGCAGCACTCTTGAAACAGCCCAAATATTGGGCCGTGATCACAGAACCATCAAAGGTTTTGTTGCAAATACCCAACAGGGTCGCAAGAAACGTGCTGAGAAAAAAAGACGCAAATTATCTGCCAAAGATTTGAGAAGAATCAAACGTGAAGCTACCAGGAACCCATTATCCTCCAGTGCTGTCACATTCCAGAGCTGCAACCTACCTGGAGTGTCCAGAAGTACAAGGTGTTCAGTGCTCAGAGATGTGGCCAGATCTACATGAGGTAAGAAAGGCTGAAACTCGACCACCACTGAACAAGACACATAAGTTGAAACATCAAGACTGGGCCAAGAAATATCTGAAGACAGGTTTCTCAAAGGTTTTATGGACTGATGAGATGAGAGTGACTCTTGATGGACCAGATGGATGGACCCGTGGCTGGACCAGTCATGGGCTTAGAGCTCCACTCCGACTCAGATGCCAGCAAGGTGGAGGTGGGGTACTGGTGTGGGCTGGTTTGATTAAGGAGAAGCTAGTTGGACCTTTTCGGGTTGAAGATGGTCTAAAACTCAACTCCCAAACCTACTGCCAGTTTTTAGAAGACACTCTCTTCAAGCAGTGGCACAAGAAAAATCTACATCTTTCAAGAAGACCATGATTTTTATGCAAACAATGCTCCATCTCATGCATCAGAATCCACCACTGTGTGGCTGGCCAGTAAAGGCCTTAAAGATGGAAGAAGAACGACATGGTCCCCTCCTTCACCGGACCTAAACCCTATGGAGAACTCTTCTTAAGTTCTCCATAGGGTTTTCCCACTCGCAGACAGTGATGGACTGGGCAGATTCACAGTGAAGGACAACAGTCCACCTCTCTGAACAGTGTGTGTGAACAGCTGTGGCTGCTGCTGCACAAAAAGTTGATGGTCAACACATCAACAATCTGACAGACTCCATGGATGGAAGACTTTTGAGTGTTACTGAAAAGAAGGGTGATATTGGTCACCGATTTCTTTTTTTCTTTTTCTAATGTCAAAAATGTTTATTTGTGCATTTTAAGTTGATGAAAATAAGCGGGATGGGAATATTTATGTTGTTCATTGAGTTGCATAATAATTCTGCACACACAGATATTCTCCAAAGAAAGCCAAAACTTCTCTTTTACTTCCTTATATATTCATGTTTGAGGTTTAGTAACATTTTGGATTGACCTTGAGCACTGTTGGTGTTCCATGATGAAATTAACAGTGCAAAGAAACCAATGTTAGCTGTAGTTGTAAGCCTCGGCCTACTGTACCTACTTCAACACTGAACGGAGCCTTATCAAAATTCCCATTAGAATTTGGAAGACATTCATTGCAGAATAAAACCAGCAAATAGTCTAAATGGACTTTCTTTTAGTTTTTGTTACCTTGTAGGTTGTTCTACTGTTAAGTAACTTGAAAAATAACCATAAAAAACGCGTACCCGTAGTATCGTGATACTGCTTGAAAAAATATCGTGACCCCTATGTGGATCCCTTTCAGAGCGATTTGATGAACGATAGGAATACTGAGAGCCAATCAAAATCCATGTGAAATAACACGTCACTTCCCACTCGCAGACAGTGATGGACTGGGCAATGTGGGAAAATGCCACTACAGCCTCGCCGCTGTGCCCATCAGTTGCAGGCTGTCACCCCCCCCCCCCCCCCCTTGGTGGGTGCACCCCGAACCGTACCAGCGCGCGGCAGGCAGCACCTTACAGCTGCAGGGCGGCGCGGCTGTGTGGCCAGAGCACAGCACACAGATCAGCAGACAATATTTGATATGAACAAGAATGAAGCACGATTATAGATGGAACTTTAGAATTGCCAGTGTTGGAGATTTGCTCTGGATGAGTCCTGTGACCTTCAAGATATATCACAGTTTTCATGACTTGTGAGGTGCTTGTCAGCTATGTGAGGACCATCACCAGTGGATTTCAGATTTGGGGTTTGTGGTAGACATCCTGCATCACCTTGAAAAAATTGGGGGTTCAGCGTCTTGCTGCCCAAGGACACTTTGTCATTAGGTCCTCACTCTGGGGGATCAAACCAGGAACCCTCTGGTTACAGGACGCCCACTCCACCCATGAAAGAGCTTTTCTGATTAGGGACAACTGACAAGAAGCCAGAAATGAAAAAGACTGTAGGAAGCAAAGACTGTCAAGCTGAAGACGATGAGATCAGACTGATACCAGAGGTAGGAAGTCACTGACTGTAAAACATTTGGTTCTTCCTCTCAGCAGAGTTGGACACCAACAACCCTCAGACTGGTTTACTCACCCTCCATCAGCAGGTCGTCCTTCTTTAAAGTCAGGAGGTTGACCTTTAGGGCGGTTGGTCTTGATGGACACCCAGCTGGGTTCAGGAGGCTCTGCTCTCTGCTGCTGCATCCTGATACAAACACACGAGCAACACAAAGTCCTTTCAGGGAAGCAGGAGACACTAAAGTCAACATCAGCAAAAGAAGAGATTCCTTTTGTGAAGTTTAGGCCACTCATCAGCCTTCACAAGAAAAACGATTAGACATAAACCCAACGTGTGATGATGACAAACGATGTGCTGAAATCTTTGGACAAATATCACGTCAATATCACACATTGAGAGAAAATCTTGCCACAAAAGTGATTCAATTTTAAATCGATATCATTAAAGACTAAATTAATTGCAATTCTTTTTCAAACTTTATAATTTCACCTTTATGTACATTTTGTATTCAACAATAAATCATTTTGCTTGTAAATGTCTATTTGCATCCCATTCATTATAGAAAACACATCATTCGATCTATTTTCATTGGGCTCCTAAATGTCTGTCTGTGCTCCTTGGGGGGGAAAAGTTATCTTCAAGCCCTGCACAGTCTGTCTAAAACACACACATCTCTGGGGGTGTCGCTGGTTCTCCTGCAAGGTTTCCTCAAAGTCTGCATGAGACTCTGATTGGTTGTTCACTGGCTGCTCAACATTGTTGATTATCAACAATAAAACATTGTCTCTAAATAACTCGGAGTTGATCAGAGCTGTCCGACCTGTTCTGACTCGTCCTGCATGTTTCTCTGATGATGAGCTCAGATTACAGTCAAACTGCTGCTGCTTTTCACACAGAAAGAGACACAAAGTCATGAAAATCCTCCTCAAAGTCTTCACCGTCATTTCTCTGCTTGGATTCTCACCTGCTCAACTCTCCTCAGGTCCACTCACGCTGACTCTCCTCCTTCCTGTGTCCACAAGAAGCTGCTGGTCCTCTGCTCACAGTGTGTGTGTGTGTGTGTGTGTTTCTCTCACAGCTGCTCAGAAATCAACTGCAGCAGCTTGATTGTAAGGTGAGTTCAGAGGGAGTGTCAGAACAGTTTGATTGTAAGCCGAGTTCAGAGGGAGTGTCTCTCACAGTTTGATTGTAAGCCGAGTTCAGATTGAGTGTCAGAACTGGTCGGACCACTTCGTCAACTGCTTTGATTTCCCTCCAGCTGTGTCTCTCTGCGCTCTCTTCTCTCTCTCTTTCACTCTCACTCTCACACTCTCTCTCACACTCTCTCTCTCTCTCACACACACACACACACACACACACACACACACAAACACACACACACACTCTCTATGTGGTTGTTTAGGGCCTCACCCTCGGGGGGTGAAGTGTATGATTTATTTTTATAGTCCTCTCCTTAAAAAAATAAAATAAAATCACAAAATCACAACATTTAAACAGACGTTTGAGTGAAGGCGTGAAAAACAAACAAGTATAGTAAGTCAGTTTGTGACTTGCTGCTTGCGCATCTGTGCGTGCGTTTGAGATGCTGCTCAAAGAAAGTGTAGGAGTGGAGCTGAAGGTGGAGAAGGAGAGAAAAGGAGGTGGAGAGAAGAAATCAGGATGAAGGTGTGGCAGCTACGAGTGGAGGGGTACGACTATGGTGATTGGGGGTACCTTAAACCAATTGGGTTGCGCGACAACGCCACTCTGGGAATTTCACCCGGAGAAATAACAGGTGCACAGGTTTGTACTCAGAGCCAGAGACGTGGTTCCACAAAAGTATATTTTTATTGTAACAATGATTAAAATCTTCAGTAAAACACCATTCACACAGGGAGGGGAGGGAAGAACAAAACAAATCAGTGCTGAGGCTTACGGGCGGGGGGAAACTAGTGAAGGCAGGGTGGGGGGGCCACCAAAATCAAACCACACCAAATCACCCAGAGTCACGTGACACACACACGGTTGTGAAGAACCAATCCCAGGGGGACAGCACACAAATGAAAGGGGGGGGGGGGGGATACCACCACCA
>CAESWR010001701.1:15543-28624 GCA_903171835.1 Mullus surmuletus
GCTCTCCCTGAGGTAGAGCCGGGTCACCAATGCCTGGGGCGCAGCCGGGGTTAGGGGTTAGGGGTTAGGCCCTCCACCCTCCCGGCACAGACAGCCTGCAATTGCAGGTGCCAGGATGTGGCCAGGAGAAGAAGAACAGAACTGTCTGCTGCGTCTGGTGCTGCGCAGCGCCGGCCCGAGCTGCAGCGGACCCCTATGTCCGCACAAAAGGGGGAGCATGTGTGGAAGCCCTCTCAGAGCCCCAGTATTTACGCTAGGTTCTCCCGTCCACTAACAACTCTGTTTAGACTGAGAGTCTACAATAGAATGACGCAATGTTTTGTTCCCCCTTCAGAGAGCGGTGACACATTATCAAAAATGTCAACTCGGCACCTGCGCAAGGACTGCGAAAATGCATCGCAGTCAGCTGGGCACATACATGGTTGGGGGGCAGTCAGTGCATGAAACCAACTCCGACTTGCGGTTCCTTGCGCGAATGGACAAGTTTCGTAAGTAAGTGTCACTGCTGTTTAGACTGACCCCTCTTAATGTATGTAGCTCACACTTTGGAATTTTGAAAAATACATACTACATATTGCAACACATATTGGAATATTGGAATGCAGTGGAACATTTATTGTCAATGACATGCTCTATTGTTCCCTCAGCTACCAAACCTACCTGAAAACCACGGGATATGTGGCGCCATCAGTCAAAAACATGCTCATCAACGTGGCAGGCTTCATCAGGCGTGTGCTTCATGCTTTCAAGAAGCGGAGCAAGTTGGGGGCAGCGGACGTGGACAGAAACTGTAAGAGCTCAGGAGAGTACAGGCCGATGTCCACAAAGACATCGTCATTCAACGTCAAAAGGTCCGCCGTGTTAAGACCAGTACGTGTGGTCCTCCTAAAAATGTTTGACATATATGAAAGGTAGACCGTTGCTCTCATCTCCACAGAAACTCATATCCACTTTCCTCCATTGTGTTGACGAAGATGACGGTAGGTCATGTAGCCCAGGAGGAGGCTTTCATGGATGGGAAGCGCTTCCAGATCCTGGAGGGTACACTCATCAGTTTCGAATATTATAGTATATGGAGTATGTGTGTTTGGGGTGAAAGCTTGTTTTGTGTAAACGCACGTGTGTCCTTGTCTTTGAAGTAGACTTTGACGTCCAGTGTGTTGTGTGTTTTGAAAGATTCTCCCTTGTAAGTCGTTGTGTCAAGAAAATCCACTGAAGAAAAGCTGGAAGTAGACGTAAGATGGACAGAAAGGTTGAAGTTGCGAGTGATGCCAAACACCCCATATGTTGTATATGAAGTATCTGAAGTAGTGTAGTGGTCTTTTGCCGCAGGTCTCCAAAGCAGAATACCATGTGTGTGTATGTTGTTGTTAAACTGTGTATCTAAAGAGCCGATGGTCAGAAGACAAGACCGGAAGAAAGAACCCTCAGTGCGGATGATCAAACAATGCGGGGTCAAAGGGACCCAGAGTCCCTAACCAGTCCCTGAAGTTCTGCTCAGCAGGCCGGAGAATAGGCCAGATCCTAACAAAGCCCAACATGCATTGTTTGACTCAGTACATGGGTTGTTTTTGCCCCTGTTGGGTTGGCAACGGATCCGTACATCACTTCCGTACGTCACTTCCGTGCATCACTTCCCATTTCTTTGTCTCTACGATGCTGAGGTGACAAATGCGGTGCACGAAGAGGAGAACAGACGCAGTACTCTGGCTTATAACAATAATACAGGTTTGTGCTTATTTACATTACATATCTAATTCCAGTGACCGTGCTGCCTCAATTTACGCTAATGTTACCCACAGAGTAATTTGCTTGTGCTAGCATGTGCTACACGGATGAACCGCGTTAGCTAACTATTTGATTAACAACATAGCTCGCTAGCGTAACACTCTACGCGCGCATAAAACACGCTCGCACCCGTTCCGGAACACAGAATACTTCGCTCCTGCGAGCGTGTTGCACGCGCACAGTGTTTTATACTTGCGCAGTGTTTTAAATGTGCGTCATACTCGCAACTTTTGACCGAAATCTGACGCCATACCACTTAGAGAACCACTGCATGACGTTAAAGCCTGAGTTCATGTTCTGATCCAGGCAACATAATGTTACACTAGCTAGCTAATTATTTTCTAATCAGAATATCTTATTCTTATATTCTTATTCTTATTCTTATTCTTCTTATCCTATTCTGCTGCTAGTCTGCTTTGTTTTTATGGTGATATCTGAACAGGTATATACAACACCTATTCTCTTTCTTTTGTGTTTGTTTCAGATCGATGGATCTTTGTTTCTGATAAACTCACAGTGGCAGCAAGCAGATTTGGATATTTAAAGGTAAAATATGTCCCCCATCCACATGCATTGCTGTAACACAATGATGGAGTTGACGACTGCAATTCCTTCTTGTTGGAAGAATAATAAATGTCTTTCTTTTTTGTCTTTCAGAGGAGGGCATTGATGAGGAGAGCTTATATCTCTTTTAAGATACTTATTTTACTTAAACCACGCTATTTAAAGATGCTGGTTGCTCGCAGTGATATTTCTACAAGCCGGTATCGCAGTGCAACGAGTCCAAGCAGACCAGATTGTTTACATCAGAGAACAACATATCGGGGATGCAGAGGAGGATTGAAGCGGCAGAAGAATAACTACAGGTTGAGACAGTGGAGGTTAGAAAAGCGGAGGTTTAAGACATGCCTCCCCTCCCTCATCATGGGCAACGTGAGGTCCCTGGGCAACAAGATGGATGAGCTAACAGTGCTAGCCTGGAGTCAGAGGGAGTATAGGGGATGCAGCATCATGTGTTTTAAGGAGACATAGCTACACCAGGATATTGCCGACGACAACGTTTCCATCAGAGGTTTTTACACGGTACGGGCCGACAGAGACTGCACTAAGAGCGGCAAGTGTAAAGGTGGGGGGCTCGCCGTTCTGGTGAACAACAGATGGTGCAACCCCGCTCACATCAACATCAAGGAGCGTATCTGTGACCCAAACATTGAACTTTGTGCTGTTGGACTTCAACCTTATTATCTGTCCAGGGAGTTTTCTCAGGTCATCATGGTGGCTGTTTATGTCCCCCCCTCTGCAAACCTGACATCGGCAAATTACTATTCACTCAGCCATAGCCCGGCTACAGACTCAGCACCTGAGTGCATTCATTGCTATCTCGGGTGACTTCAACCACATCACCATGGACACTTGACTTGCTGTATGCTAACGCTAAGGAGGTATACAGCTCGTCTCCTCTCCCCCACTCGGCAGGTCAGATCATAACCTTATTCACCTCAAACCCTGTTATGTGCCTGTGGTGAAGAGCCAGCCTGTGACCACTAAGACCGTGAGGAGATGGTCTGAGGAGGCCTACGAGACACTGCAGGGGTGCTTTGAGGTGACAGACTGGCAGAGTGTGTAACGGACTACATCAACTTCTGTGTCGACACCACCGTCCCACCGGAGACTGTCCTTTGTTACCCAAATAACAAGCCGTGGGCAACAAAGGAGGTCAAAACCATCCTGGACAATAAGAAGAGGGCTTTTGCAAAGTTCCTGTTAAGGAATTAGAGGAGCAGCTGAAGAAGATCTATTCTGACAACCAAAGGCATGAGCCTGTCATAATTCCCGATGACATGCCATCAATGCAACCACCTAAACACCAGCTGGACTCAAGGCCCCCTACATTGAGCGAGGTTGAGAGTGTAATAAAGTGCGCAAGAACATCATCAGCCCCCGGGCCCAACGGCGTCCCAAATAGGCTTTGTAAGAAGTACTTGAAGTACCTCTGGAAGCTAATGAAAGTGGCATGGGAAAAATGCATCATACCAAAGGCGTGGCGAAGGGCAGGAGGGATCGTGATTCCGAAGGAGAAGAACTCCTCAGCAATAGACCAAATCCGCCAGATCAATCTTCTCAATGTGGAGGGAAAGATCTTTGGTGTTGTGTGTTCCTGATAATACCTGGCGTCACAACCAGGTGCTAAAATGCTTGGCAGCTGAACTTGAAAACAAGAGGGTAACCACCAACACCAACGCCCCAGAAAGCCCAGACTACCTTCCCCAAGACAGCATTCGTTCGGGAAGGAGAGAAGCAGCTGATCAAGAAGACTCCGCGTCATTCAAGCCCGCTGGATGCCTGGGATTGGGAGATGTGTGTTGACGTTAGCCAGAAGCTCACCTTCCCACTGGAAATTGTGACAACCAACCTGTGCCCAGACCTGGTCCTCTGGTCCAAATCCTGCCACTGTGTCTTCATCATTGAATTGACAGTCCCGTGGGAGGAGTCCATTGATGAAGAATATGAAAGAAAGAACCTGCGGTATGCCAACTTAGCAGCTGATGCAGAGGATCGGGACTGGAATGTCAAGGTGCGACCAGTGGAGGGTGGCTGTAGGTGCTTTGTAGCCAGTTCCACCATAAGGCTCCTGAAGTAGGTCAGCATCAGAGGGCAGGCTCAACGGAAGGCCATCAAGGAGCTAGCCGCAGGGTGCCACCAGGTTGACACACGCCCAGGTTTGATCAGCCTGTGGTGGGCCAGCCACGGAGGAGGGCGTCTTGTGAGAAAAGGCCAAAACGCCCAGTGAGTCGGTGGTACACAACTGACGATGGGTCGTGCTGGTGGCACAAGGCGGTCATTTCCCCAATCTCCCAACCCAACCCCACTCAGAGAACATCTCAATCCTTATGTCTGAATGATCATCATGGGATATTAACACCAAGTCCTAGCAAGAATCCTTATTCTTTTCTTTTTTCAAGATAAAAAATGCATGTAGATTGCATCTACACTCAATAGCCCATCATGGGGGATGTTTATAATAGTAATATCAATGTTTTTGGTACAATTATGATCCTCATTTTCAATTTATCCTTGTTATTTTTGTATTGTATGTGAAATAAGATAATAAAAAGATTTGAAATGAAAGAGGGCTATGAAAGTGTTCTAAGTATTACGCCGTATGTTTCACTGTCACAGTCCGAAACAATTGGACGGCCACATGAGGTTTGCTCCATTTATCAGGATCTTTGTGAGTTTTGGGAAGAAGATAGAAAAGTCTGGCCCGGGGCGCAGGGCTGCCAATGAGATAAGTGTGTTGTTTTATATTAATAATCTTTTTCTCAAGGAACTTATCAACAATCCACGACACCAATTTGACAGTGGTTGGGAATATTGATTCATCCAATTTTTTGGATCCCAATCGTCCTCCTTTTTATTCGTGTGTATGTGTCTTGTGGGTCTGCGTGTGGCTGGTGTGGCTGGTGTGGGGCCCACCATTTTAACTAGTTGTGGTCTCAGGTTGAGGCGGCTCTATACCGTTGTTCTGAGTCTCTGTGTTTTCACCGGAGTTGAAGCCGTAAGTGTGACTGGTGTTCTGTGTGTGTGGCTCGGTGGCGTAGGGGGAACGACGTCCTGCCCCAAGTCAATCAGCTTCTTGATCCACATGTCCAAGATTGAATCCGTCATCCTCACACAACATGGGTTGGGTGGGGGGACGAAGTGGGAGGGACAATGTGAGAGGGGCGTGGAGTCCTCTGTGGGAGAGCAGGAGGGGGGACAAAAGAAGTGAGGGAGGGACGTGGTCTGAAGAGGGGGAGAGTGAAAAAAAGAGGATGGCCTCTCGTTGTTCTCCCTGCTTCCATGGCAGCCAGCCTCCGACTACGTCTGTCATAGTGCACACTGAGGTCAAGTTGGCGCCTCCTGGTGGTGCAGTTTGAGTTTGGGTTTGTGTGTGTGTGTGTGTGTGTGTGCATGTGAGACTCCGCAGGCGGTGGGGCCTCGGGACTTCGAGGTTATGGAGGGTCCTCCGTGTCGGTCCCCACCGAAGCTGCGGTGGAGGTGGAGGTGTGTGAACCTGAGCCTGAATGGTGTGTATGTGTGTGTTGTGCTTGTGTGACTGTGGGTGGGAGCAGGGTTGGTGGAGGAGAGGGGGGTCGTTGTTGGGGGCCGCGGCTGCTGCCTCCACCTCCATGTCTCCCTGTCTGGCCCCAATCAGGGCCTGAACCTGCTCCAGTGTCTCATTCTAGAGTCTTCTTCTCAGGTTTCTCCAGGCCCAAGATGAAGCTACACGGAACAGTTCCTCCCACTCCTGTGGAGACAGTTGAGACAGAGCCTCCAGCTCCTGCTTCATTCTCTCCGTGTAATGATCATTCATTCCTTCTATCATCGATCGTGTTTATTCAGTTGGTGAATAGACAGAAGTCAGAAGATTGTGGAGGCCAAATTTCTTGCGAGTTTAATTGTATGGAGTAGTCTAGTGCTTGTAGTTAGTGCATGCTGCATGCCGCTTCTGCTTGCTACTTGCTACTTGCAAGCAGAAGCGGCATGCAGCATGCAGCCTACTTTCAGCTACTGCCGCCGGCTCGCCCTCTTCCGAGGGTGAAAAGAGGAGCCGAGTGACTAAGCTCCTCAGCCGGTAAATGCCTCTCCACAGCCAAGACTCGCATACACCTCCTCGTGGCAACACATGGAGACTGGCACCTTTTCGGTTCCATGCCAAGTTGTGTGGGATCTCAGAGCAGCAGGGGGCCCCAGAGACTCTGCATGAAGGCCAAGTGTGTTCCTGAGCAGGATGTGGAAGGGCACCCAGGAAGTGAAGGGCCGCTACAATTTATGGCAACCAGCTGCGTTGGGCGATATCTCCAAAGAGGATGAAGACGACTTGGACCCCTTGGAGAGAGACACCTCACATTCACAAGCATGACGTGATCAGTATGTGCATGAGAAGGCTGGGTCAGGGAACGATAGGTGCAGTTGGACTTCGTGATCAAACGCTGATTGTTGTCAGTCAGGGGAGCGAAGCACAGACCCAGAGCTCTGTAATTATTCTCAAATCTCTGCTAATAAACATTTGAAGATCATCTACAACCTCAGACTCCAAATCAATGAATGCGCATGGGAAGATCGACACATAGCAACTGAGCAGCGTGATCCCAGCCCAACAATAGCAACTTAACCCAAGTTCCCAAGGAGGACAAGCTTATCCTGCTTGGAGACTTCAATGCCAGAGTGGGACGAAACCATGAACTATGGAGAGTCACGATTGGCAAGGAAGGAGTTGGCAACACTAACTCTTAACGGCGTTCTACTGCTGTCAAAATGTGCAGAACACAACCTTACCATCACCAACACTCTTTTCCATCAAAAGAACAAGCTCAGAACATCATTGATGATGATGATGATGTGCTCAACACCAGAGCGATGGTTAGTGTCGATGACTGCTGGACAGACCACCATCTCATCGGCTCCAAAATGTCCATCAGTCCCTTGAAGTCAAGAAGGGTGCAGAAAAAACAGTGTTGGCCAAAATTCAACATCGAAAGGCTGGGTGACGCTAACTTTCAACCGCAGCTTCGGACTACTCTCAGCACCAATCTACCCAACCAATATCCAGCTGATATTGAGGCACACTGGGACCTGCTGAAGACTGTCACCATCGACTCCTGTAAAAGCACCCTTGGCTACAAGACTCGTAAACATCAAGACTGGTTCGATGAGAATGACAGCGAAATCCTTCAGCTCACTGACAAAAAGCGGCAAGCCTTTATTGCCTGGCAAAATTACATCAACTGTAAGGCAAAAAGAGCAGCACATGCCAAAGCAAAGGCAGCCATTCAATCTTGAGTCAGGCAACTGAAGAATGAGTGGTGGACAAGAAAAGCACTTGAGATCCAGCAGCTTGCAGACTCTGGGGACACCAGAGGGTTTTTGATGCAAAAAGAGCCGTATATGGCTCTAGTCACCAGCACCTTGCTCTCCTTCGCTCGAAGGAAGGACTTGCGCTGCTGAAGAACAATGAGTCAATGGCAGACAGATGGAAAGAGCTTATAAGGAGCTGCTGAATCGGGACACAACCCCTAAGATGGAGGCCCTTGAACATCTACCTCAGCAGCTCATCAAGGAGGACATGGGAGCACCTCCCAGTTTAAAGGAAGTAGAGGATGCCATAAGGAGCATGAAGAACAACAACAACGGCATCCCAGCAGAGATCCTGAAGACAGGTGGGCCTGATCTCCAAAGCCACATTCATGCTCTGGTTCTCAAAATATGGGTAAAAGGAGGAAATCCCAACAAAACTCAGGGATGCCTTAATAGTCTCTATTTCTAAGAAAGGAGATAAGACGGACTGTGGAAACTACCACGGTATCTCTCTTCTGGCCACCACTGGGAAAGTTATCGCCCCAATTTTGGCAAACAGGCTCCTCCCCGTGTCTGAAAACTTCCTCCCTGAATCCCAGAGTGGCTTCCGTCCAAACAGAGGTACCATGGACAGGATTTTCATTGCTCGCCAACTGCAGGAAAAATGCCGGGAACAAAATCACTCACTCTACATGGCCTTCATGACCTCACCAAAGCCTTCGATTCTGTGAATCGTGAAGCTCTCTGGCTGGTGCTGGCAAAGATTGGCTGCCCAGAAAAATACATCTTGCTACAGAGACTGCTCCATGACAACATGTCAGCCACAATTCTTAGCAGTGGTGGAAACGAAACCGAACCCTTCAGGGTCCACACTGGAGTAAAGCAAGGCTTCTACATCTTCATCTCCACCATTCTACATCTTACAGGACAACATCTGCCCAAAGGAGTCAGAATCATGTATAGGACTGAGGGTCAACTCTTCAACATCAACAGATTCAGGGCTAAGGGCGGAACCACCACCTCATCCATCACTGAGCTGCAGTATGCCAATGACAACACCCTTGTAGCTCATTCAAAGGAGGACCTACAGATTCTTCTGCATAATTTCCCCAAAGCATACAAACAGCTTGGCCTGGCCCTCAACATTAAAAAGACTCAGATCCTCTACCAGCCACCTCTCAGTAAAACCACTCCTCAGATATCTCCGTCAACAACGTCACCCTTGAAAATGTGGACCATTTCACTTATCTCGGGAGCCTCCTGTCCTGCAAGGCAACCATTGACGAGGAAGTACACCACCGCCTCAGCTCTGCCAGTGGGTCTTTCTCAAGACTGAGAAAGAGGGTCTTCGAAAACCATGACCTCCAAGCCAGGACAAAGATTCTGGTTTACAAAGCAGTAGTGCTGCCCACCCTACTGTATGGCTCGGAATGCTGGACCACATACAGCAGGCACCTGAAGGCCCTAGAGGCAAACCATCAAAGATGCGTCAGGAAAATCCTGAAAATTTCCTGGGAAGATCTCATCTCCCTGCGTCGTTCCATGTCGTATCTCGCTCTTAAAGCATTTTAATTCATGTTTGTTAACAAACCCAAACAACGTTTTGGTTCTGTTGAACCTTCTTCAGGCGGTGACTTGCTCAGGAGGCCATTGCTGGTCGCAAACTCACAGCTCTATATAGACTGCGCCCAGCCGCCGTCGATCCTGCTGGACACAGTACCATCCGGTGTTCACCTCTGGTACTGTCAACCACGCCATCCACGAACACTAACTCTGCAATCTCCCCCCCTGTGACTTTCCCCATCTGCTCCCGCTGGTCCCATCGCACCCCTTCTTCCCGACGCCATCACCACAAACAACATGTGAACCTGTCCCACCTCCGTCCCCTCCCCCGCTCCTCATTACCCACCTCACAACTCCCCAACCTGAAACTAGTCCTCCTCAACACCCGCTCACTCACCAACAAAAGCCTCATCCTAAACGAATTCATCACCGACAATAAACTGGACTTTCTCTGCATCACCGAAACCTGGCACAAACCCCTAGACTATTTCACCCTCAACCAGACCACACCACCTGGATTCACCTACATGGACAAAGCTCGCCCCGAGGGGAGAGGAGGAGGCGTAGCAGTCATCCACAGAAAGGACATCAAAACCTCACTCATCCCCACCCCACCTGCTCAATCATTCGAGCACATCGCATTCAAACTGTCTGGTCCCACCCCTTTAGTCACCGCAGTCATATACCGCCCCCCTAAGCCAGACCCCACCTTCCACTCTGACCTCTCTGACCTCCACACCCTCCTCTGTGCCATCTCCCCCTCTGTTCTCCTGCTGGGTGACTTCAACATCCACGTCCACGACACAGCCTGCAAACCCGCCACCGATCTCCTGGACCTCCTGCACTGCCTCAACTTCACTCAACACGTCAACTTCCCCACTCACACCCACGGCCATATCCTGGACCTCATCTGCTCAACTGGTCTCACCCTCAACCAGCTCTCCAATTCCGACCTCCACATCTCTGACCACCTAGCAATAACCCTGGACATCGACACTCCCACCCCCACCACCAAACTCAAATGCAAAATAATCTTCAGGAACCTCAAGTCCATCTCCCCTTCCGCCTTCTCCGCAGCTCTCACCGACAGAATGACTGCCTCCCCCCCACTCCCATCAGACAACCCTGCCGTCCTCCTCAACTACTACGACCACACACTCTCCTGCTGCCTCGACCAGCTGGCCCCCATCAAAACCAGAACCGTTTCCTTTACTCACTCTGCTCACTGGTTCACCCCTGACCTCCGACACCTCAAAGCCCGTAAACGCCAGCTTGAAAGGCTATACCACAAAACCGGCCTGACAGTCCACCACCAAGCCCTCTCCAATCAACTCCACCTCTACAAAGACGCCCTTAATAAAGCCTGGTCCACCTACCTCTCCAACCTCATCCACTCCGGCTCCTCCAACCCCGAAACCCTCTTCTCCACCATCAACAAGCTGCTCAAACCCACAGACAATATCTCTGGCTCCTTCACCACCACCAAGTGCAAAGCCTTCCTGTCCCACTTCCAAGACAAAATCAACAACATCCACAGCTGCCTCCCCACCCACCCCAGCCCCCTGCCTGACCCCCCAGCACCACCCTCCACCTTCATCCAGCCACTATCCCATTTCTCCCCTGTGTCATCCGCCCTCCTGCCTCTTCTCATGGCCGGCATGAAAACTTCCACCTGCACCCTCGACCCCATCCCATCAAAGTTTGTCAAGGACTGCCTCCCAACAATCTCTCCCCTCATCACAGCAATAATCAACTCCTCCCTCAGCTCCGGTTCCGTCCCCCAACCTCTCAAACTGGCTTCAATCACTCCCATCCTAAAAAAACCTGGTCTCAACCCGGACGACATAAACAACTTCCGGCCCATCTCCAACCTCCCCTTCCTTTCCAAAATCCTGGAACGTACCATCGCCACCCAGATTAAGAACCACCTCTCCTCCAATAACCTATACGAACCACTCCAATCAGGATTCCGTCAACACCACAGCACCGAAACGGCCCTAATCAAAATAACCAACAACCTCCTCCTCTCCGCAGACGCCGGCAAGCTCAACAATCTCATCCTCCTCGACCTCACAGCAGCCTTCGACACCATCAGCCACAGCATCCTCCTCTCCCGCCTAGAAACCACCCTGAAAATAACCGGCACCGCTCTGTCCTGGCTCTCCTCCTACCTCTCCAACCGACAACAATTCATCAACATCAACAACTGCTCCTCCTCCACCGTCCCTCTGCTCCATGGTGTCCCCCAGGGCTCAGTTCTCGGACCCCTCCTCTTCTCCATCTACCTGCTCCCCCTTGGTCACATCATCCGCCGACACGGCCTCCAATATCACTGTTATGCCGATGATGTGCAGTTTTTCATCTCCACCGACTCCATCACCAGCGCCACCCACTCCACCCTCAGCCATTACCTCACCGACCTCAGAACCTGGCTGAATGCAAACTTCCTACAACTAAACTGCAATAAATCGGTCATGCTCATCGTCGGGCCAAAACACCTCACCAGCCCCGCCAACAGTTTCCGCCTCACCATTGATGACTCCACCCTGCTCCCCTCTCCTACCGCCCGCAACCTTGGAGTCATCCTCGACCCCAACCTCAGCTTCCAACATCACATCAGCCACATCACAAAGACCGCCTTTTTCCACCTCAAAAACATCGCCCGTCTCCGCCCGTCACTCCCCTTCCCTGCTGCTGAAACCCTCATTCACGCATTCATCACCTCACGCCTGGACTACTGTAACTGTAACAGCATCCTCCACGGCGCCCCCTCCAAACTCATCCACAAACTCCAGCACATCCAGAACTATGCCGCCCGCCTGCTCACCCGAACCCCATCCCGCCACCACATCACCCCCATCCTCCAAAACCTCCATTGGCTCCCGGTCCACCACCGCATCCACTATAAAGTGCTCCTCCTCACCCACAAGGCTCTCCACCACAAAGCCCCCCCCCCCCACCTCACTGCCCTGCTGCACCACCACAACCCCGCCCGCAACCTCCGCTCCTCCCATGGGAACCTTCTCTCCCCACCACAGCAGACCAAACACCGGACCTGGGGAGACAGAGCCTTCTCCATCGCCGCCCCCTCCCCCTGGAACTCCCTTCCCATCCACCTCCGTAACGGTCCGGACCTCCATATCTTCAAATCCCAGCTCAAGACTCACCTTTTTACAATAGTTTTCAACCCCTAAAACCCACCTCCGTTACTTTTTTTTATTGTTCCATCTCTCACTGTGTTCTTTTATCAGTTGTTTTTATTATGCTATGTTTCACTGTGTTCTTTTCTTTGCTTGTTTTATCTATTTATTTCACTGTTTTTAACTGTACTGTAAAGTGTCTTTGAGTTTTGAGAAAAGCGCTCTACAAAAGAAATGGATTATTGTTATTATTATTATTAAACTAACATGGAGGGGCTCTTTCTGCTTTGAGTGCGAAGGGAAGCGTAAGAGGCCAAAAGAGTAAAGTTGAACAAGTTACAGAAAAGTCTGTTAACACAAAAACAGATAGAAAACACCAACGAATGCAGAATTTACACATATAATCATATAAAACAATACACCATGTGTAGAACAAAGTCCATTAGTGTTATTTGAAATTTAAAATTGAGTATGCAAAAGTACCCGGATGACGAATTCAAACCGGTCAGGATTCTGAGTCTGCGACTGTGGACACTCAGCGCCCTCATTCCATGGGCGGTCAGCTTTGCTGCGAGTCCATCCACAGTGGACGTGGCTGCTCTTTACAAACGTAAGTTATACATGTTGTCTTTTACACTTTTTCTTTCCACCAAGCACCACCAGCTGTTGTCATTTTGAGTGTATTTGTGGTGTTTTTCGTTAGTTTTTACTGCGAATGGTATCGCGAATGCTAATGCTAGTTAGCTAAC
>CAESWR010001701.1:28860-39778 GCA_903171835.1 Mullus surmuletus
CTTCCTGTATCTGTCCTTATGACAGCGGAGCTGAAGCAGCCTGTGAGAGAAGGTACTCCGCTGTCTGTCCACTGTGTGATGGAGAGGGTGCTGATCATTGTCCATGATCAATAGCAGTTTGTTCAGTGCTCTCCTCTCCACCACGGTCTCAAAAGAGTCCAGTCTGAGACCAAGTACAGAGCCAGCCTTCCTGATGATCTTATCAAGTCTGTTGGTGTCGCTGGCTCTGATGCTGCTGCCCAGCAAAGAAAAAGGTGCTGGCAACAACAGACTGATAAAAGATCTCCGACATCTTGCTGC
The DNA here is from genome assembly GCA_903171835.1 of Mullus surmuletus. NCBI lineage: Eukaryota > Metazoa > Chordata > Actinopteri > Syngnathiformes > Mullidae > Mullus > Mullus surmuletus. Next base: position 29,161 of record CAESWR010001701.1, read on the forward strand.
ACACATTGAAGGATCTCAGCTTCCTCAGGAAATAGAGTCTGCTCATCCCCTTCTTGTACACAGCCTCGGTGTTAGATTTCCAGTCCAGTCTGTTGTCGATCACCACTCCCGGGTATTTGTAGTCCTCCACCTCTTCCACCACCTCCCCCCTAATCCTTAGTGGCTGTGAAGGCATCTTCTTCCTCCTGAAGTCGATCACCATCTCTCTGGTCTTGTTGATGTTCAGCCTCAGGTGGTTCTTTTCGGACCACTCTACAAAGTTGTCCACCAGTGTCCTGTACTCCCCCTCCTCTCCCCCTCTTATACACCCAACAACAGCTGAGTCATCAGAGAACTTCTGCAGGTAACATGACTCAGAGTTGTATTGAAAGTCAGTGGTGTATAAGGTGAAGAGGAAGGGAGAAAGCACGGTTCGCTGTGGAGCTCCTACATCACTGACCACCACATCAGACAGGACACTGCCCAGACGGACGAATTGTGGCCTGCCTGTCAAGTAGTCAGTAATCAAGGAGATCACTGAGTCATTAACACCCACCACCCGCAGCTTCTCACCCATTAGCAGAGGTTGGATGGTGTTGAAAGCACTGGAGAAATCAAAGAATGTGATCCTCACAGTGTCTCCTCCACCATCCAGATGCATATGGGCTCGTTGCAGCAGGTAGATGACGGCATCATCAACTCCTAAATGGGGCTGGTAGGCAAATTGCAAAGGGTCCAGAAACGTCCTCACCTGAGGCCTCAGCTGGGCTAAGACCAGTCTCTCAAGGACCTTCATCACATGAGATGTGAAGGCAACTGGCCTGTAGTCTGCCGGGTCGGATGGTCTCGACTTCTTGGGGACTGGAACCAGGCAGGATGTCTTCCACAGCATCGGGACTTTCTCCAGACTTAGGCTCAGGTTGTACAGATGTCCCAGTACAAGAGACAGCTGGCTGGCGCAGGTCTTCAGGATCCTGGGTGTGATGCCATCGGGTCCTGCAGCCTTTTGCTGATGGAGTCTTTCCAGCTGCCTCTTTACCTGGCCTGTGGTCACTGTAGGGCGGGGGTTGGTGAAGATGTCTTCAGTGGTGGAGGAGGAGGAGGAAGAGGTGGGGGAGAAGGAGGAGGGGCAGATGTAGAGGTGCTGTGCAGGAGAGTGCTGGGGGGAGGGTCGAGACAGTGTGGGTGTGTGGGGGGCTGGGGGTGTCGGAGGGGTGGCAGGAGGTGAGCTAAACCTGTTAAAAAAATGGTTAAACTGGTTTGCTCTATCCAGGCTCCCTGATGTCTGCCTGTCTTTCCCCTTCATGCTCAGCATCTCCCTGAGTTCGTGCTGCACTCTCCTCTGCTCTTCTCTGTCTCCAGACCTGAAGGCCATCTTCTTCTTGTTCAGAAGTGCCTTCAGGTCACTAGTGATCCACGGCTTGTTATTTGAGAAGCAGTGTACGGTCCGGGCTGGCACGGTGGTGTCCTCACAGAATCTGATGTACTCTGTGATGCAGTCAGTCATGTTATCATGTCATGTTATTCATCCTAAATACTCACAAATAAAAACAAGCTGCTCAGGAAGGTAGAGGAGGCTGCTGTCAGAGGTGTGAGGAGGGTTTCATCCTAAATACTCACACAATACGGCAGCTATTGTTAGCCAGCTTCAGCTCGATAGACGGCCTGTGAATAGTTTACAAGACATCAGCTACGGAGGTTTATCTGCAGCATGTCACGTCATTATTTGTATGTTTGCTTTCTGTTCAATGTCTTTAACGTTATTTGTTTGCTCTAATCTTTTTAATTCATACTAATGGTGGTGTGTTTTTTGTTATATTCTTTGTTGTACCTGAGTTTAACTGCATCGACCCTCGCAGCTACAACAGTAACATGCTAATCAAACACATTCTTCAATATTCATGATGTAGCAGCTGGAACAACAGTCCTATCAGTCAAACTACTGTAATGCTGAATGCTCCTGAATATTCACTCAAAAGTCGACGAACAAGCGCTGGCAAAAGGTACGATTATTAGTGTTAGCGCTGCAAGCCGCTCACAAACCGGCGTAGAAGAAGTTGACATCGTGTGGCCGTTTCCGGTGAGTGCGCTGCACGGCAGGATGCGATTTGGGACAGCACTGCACACTTGAAATTCACACACTCAGTCAATGAGTACATAGTATGCTCAGTATACTCAATTTGAAAATCTTGAGTATGCAGTATGGAAGTATGCGATTTGGGACACAGTTTTAGTCTTGGTTGTGTTGTTTTTATTATGATTTGTTGGTGAGGATCCCAATCAAATTATGTTTTTATAGTTGTATCCATTGTGTGTTTTCCAATTGTTGTTTTAATTCACTTTTAGCTGTCTGTTGTGTGTTTGTGTGTCTATATTTTTCATCATTACCCTATTTATATCTTTTATCATCTCATTTAAGTATTTATTAGATTATGTATCTTGTTATTTATATGATTGGGGTTAGGGTGGACCCAAACCCGGTTCAGAGAACGGAACGCCGTAGAGTCTTGGGGCCAAGTTCTACCCATAGGTTTCTGGGCACCCTGAGTTGAACGAGCTGGGTCCTGAGCTCCTACGACCTGGAGTTCTCGAGATACAGCCCAAATGTGATCATCTGAACATGCGTAACTCAGAACTGGAGGCTCCTAGAGACTTAGGACCAAGCCCAGTGTGTTTGGCAGCTGTGAAAATAGGGGTTGATGACCTGGTTTGGTGTCATTAGCACATTTGCATCGGCAGTTATGGCAAGTGTTTCCAAGTTAGGGTTACCATAACTGCAATGACAGAGGTCATGTAATGCAATGGAGCGTCGTAGAGACTCGGGACAGATACCAGCGCATTCGGCACGTCCTAAAACCTGGGAAGGGGCACTGTTTCCAGGCTTCTGGCATTGTCTGGTCAGGAGCTACAGTCAGTCAAAGACCAGCCTTAATTCTCAGGCTAGGGTTAGGGTTAGGGGAATGAACCCCTCCCGGTGCAGGGGCCTTCTCCAAAGCCAACCCCAACCCAACGGCCCCAGTCATGCTGGCGCCTTTCCGGGTAGGAAACCAAACTCGGCCCCCATCCCAGTTGCGCCTGTCCCCTTCCTCCCAACGAGGACGCAGGGGAGGGTTCGGTGACCGACGATGGCGGTTGCCATAGCGGACATCCGCCACCCCCTGTCCCTCTCCCAACGCCTCATGGTGTGGGTTAATTGTGTGTGGGAATGTACGTGTGGATGTATGCTTGTGTAATTATTTTGTGTTTTAGAGAAAAGAAAAACGCATTCACTGGCTATGTTTCAACCCAGCAAGGGTCTTCTTCAGGCCTGGCACGCGAAAAAATGTGCCACTGTTTGATTCCGAGCAGAGATGTTGTCCCTTTGGTGATCCACGCTGGAATGAGCAGGACGGCTGGGCTCTGCCTTTTATACCCTCCGTCTCCTTCTTTCTTATGTTACACAGTGGCGGAAACACAGTGGCGGAAACACAGTGGCGTGGATCCCGAGTGGATGGGACCTTTCTATCCAGACAAGACTGCTTTAATAATATATAGAATAGAAGCACACAGATGAAACGATGGAAGCAAAAAAAATTGATTCCATATTCCCATAACTTTTATATGGTGGAATTTCGAAAGTTGCTCGTAGAAGTATAGGGATGTGTAGCTGTCTGGTTGTGTGTTTGCGGGTGTGTGCAGTTGTAGGTTTGTAGTTGTGTGTATGTAGGTGTATGTGTGTGTGAGTAGGTGTGTGTGTGTATTGGTTGAGTGTGTGCAGGTGTGTGTAAGTGTGTTTTGTGGTGTATAAAAGACTTCATCCTCTCAGTGTGTGATGTGTTTGTGTGTGTAGTCTGTATGTGCACAGTCGTCGTGCGTGTGCACGTTTTCAACACATCAACATTTTCAGTAAGTGTGTGCACGTTTTGAGTGTGTATGTGAACATTGTCAGTGTGTGTGTGCACGTTTTGAGTGTGTATGTGAACATTATCAGTGTGTGTGTGCACTCATTTCAATGTTTTCACCCTAAACGGCTTCCCATAAAAATGAGCCCATTTCTGGACGCACAACACAGCGGAGGCCTCAGACGGCGTGTGGGCGGCGTGTGGGCGGCCTCAGTGCCGTGCGGTGAAGGCACCTTGATGGACGTGGGCGTGAAAGCTGCCATGGCTGTGTTGGTCCTCAGAGCGAGTGAGGTGAGTCTCTGGGCTGATGTGGTCTGGGCAGAATGTGTTGGCGGTGCAGTGTGTGAGGGATCTGAGCTCCTGTTAGTTCTGTCCTTCTGTTGTAGATGCTGATGAGAGGTTCTTGCTCCAGTCCAATCATGATGTGTGTGCTGTTGTGTGCTGAGATGATCAGAGCACCACACACACACACATTACCATCAAAACCCTCCAATACCTGACTTTTGAAAGAATATCCTAACTTGAGTCCCCAGCTGAAAGGATTTTTCTCCGTGAAGTGAAGTTGTATGAGCTCCTCACCATCAGTGAGCTTCATCAGCAGTGACTTTTCCTCCACTGCATCTCGTGAGCCGAGTTCCAGCCCGGTTTCTCTGTTGCAGAAAGTAATTCCATCTAGTTGCTGGAGTCACACGGAGAAAGAGTTTGGCTCCAAAAATAGGAGTAATCCATTTGCATCACAAATTCTTGGCTGCAAAAAGGTCTGACTGAAGGTCTGATGCAATCATCCGGCACTATTTTCCCTCCATTCGTATCACTGCGCATGCCATCGTCAGCTGTTTCACAGCATTTACAGCAGTCTCCTTCCGCCTCCTTCCTCCTTCAGCTGATGGAAAGGTGGCACAGTGACACCAGAGGAGGGAGGCAGAACTCGGCTCACGGGACGCAGTGGGAGAAAAGTCACTGCTGATGAAGCACACTTGATGGTGAGGAGCTCATACGACTTCATATAAAAACTCTGAACTACCCCTTTAAGAGTAGGGTTAGTTTTCTTAATGGGAAAACTTTCAGTGTTTCTACCTGTCTTCAGTTTCCCTCCTTTTGTCGCTTTTATTGTCTTTTCCTGCCTCAGTGGGGCCACTCTGGCAGTTTTGAAACACACACAACTTAGAGCAGTGAAGGAGACCACAGCCAATCGGAGGCAAAGACCTGCCCGAGCTCTGTCTTCTATTGGATGAGAGTTCGGTCACAGGAGAACACGGAGATGACACGCCTCCAAAAGAAATGAATGTTTCACCCGAGCAGCGTCAGCTCACCTCGAGAAAATGTGCAACCTTAAAAATGGTGGAGTGTCTGTGGAGCCATGGAGGAAGATCTGCTGCTTTACAAAACCGTCCAACGTGTCGATTGCAGCTTTGGAGAAACAAATCACAAAGAAAAACCCAAGAAAAGAAAAGAAGCAGTAAAGATGCTGTTTATTTGGCAGCGTTTGCAGCCTGAACAGAGACGCAAAGAAGCCAAACTAACAAACCAACTCTCTTCACTCTGCTCTAAACACTGACTGACACACAAACCCTCGTCNNNNGGGGGGGGGCGGTGGCGGCTGCGGTCAGGGGTCCTCGCTGCTGTGGGCGACGCCGTACAGCTTGGCCAGGGTCTGGAAGCGCGGCCCCCACTGGCTCAGGCAGCTGAAGTCCTGCTTGTCGTCCGAGCTCTCTGACATCAGCGGGCTGAGCGAGCCGGCCGGCGAGCCGTCGCCCTCGTAGGAGTAGACGATGAGGGAGTCGTGAGGCAGCGTCGTTGGCTCGTTGTCGTGGAACTGCAGCTTCTGAGTGATGAAGTCCCGCAGGTTGGCGTGTTTGTCCCGCAGTGGGGGGCCGAGCGGTGGGTTTCTGGGTGCCGAGGGGCTGAGCAGGGGGGGTCCGAGCAACAGGCTTCCGACTGCGCTCCTCCAGGGGCTCGGGGTGGAGCTGCACGGCCACGTCCGAGTCCCCGGTCTCCTCCTCGCCGCCGGCCTGCGCGCTGTCGTCGCCCAGGCGGTCCGGGTCGTCCTCCTGGGAGGTCAGCTGGAGCTCCTCCTTCTCCTCCTTCTTCTTCTTCTTCCTCCGCCTCATCGCGGCGACGACTGGAACCACAATCACTGTAGCGGCTTGCAAACAAAGAACAGACAGAGTTTGGTGATTTTGCTGTTGTTGTTTTCTCTTTAGGCTCCAACTTTGAATCAGTCGGCGTCTGTTGAAAATACAGTGTGTGTGTGTGTGTGTGTGTGAAACCAGAGATGGATGATGAAGCTCCAAATGTGGCCCCCGCGCCTTAGTTTGCCCACCTCTGCTGCAGAGGCTGCAGAAGAACAACGGCCATGTGCAAAAATGATGAAGCCTCATCCTAAATAAAGAGACGTTTGATCTGATGAAAATGTTACGATCTTGACGACCCAAACCCGGCGGAATCCGCTTCAAACGTTGACTTGATCATTTCAATGCTTCTTTAAAGAAGTGATTTGAGACGTGATGCTTTTGAAAAGTCTGGCGGCTTCAGTGTCTCTGAGCAGCTGATCGGCCGTCAGGCGGCGTGTTTTCTCTGTGAGCCTGTGGTTCCTCCTCCGGAAACATCTGCAGCGTCTGGACTCTGAAGTCCGACAGCCTCGCTGAACATCAAAGCTGCCATGAAGCCCGAGCTGCTTCGGCCGCGCAGATCAAATGAACGCACAGGAAGTGATGAATCCAAACAGCAAGCGGCCTCGCCAGCAGCCCGTGAGGTCGATGACTCACCGAGCGAGATGGAGAGGCAGAGCACGATGGCCACCAGGGTGCCGGTGCTAAGCCCCGCCCCCTCCGTCAGCAATGCCGCCTCGTAGAGCGTCACGCGGCCGTGGCGGTCACAGGCGCAGACGTGCACCGTCAGCGTGTTGGTGCTGCTCCGCTCGCCGTCCCCGATGACCACCGGCACCCGCTGGAGGCCCCTCTGCAGGCTTGTCTGCGTCAGGATGGACGCCGTGTTGTCTGGGGGAGGGAGGGGGCGGAGCGTCACAGCAGCAGGCCACACCTCTTTTCGCCTCATTACAGCTTTTTATGTACCTTTGTTGTCGCGGACGGAGAAGGCGACTTTCCCAGCAGCCTCCTGGGCCAGACTGAAGGAGAAGCGCTGCCCCCCGAGCGGCTCGTCCGGGTCGGTGGCCCTCAGCGTTTGGATCACCTGAAACAGGAAGTGGGCGGATCGGCCTGTCATGCTGGTACCATCTGAGCGCCGTGCGAGCTCACAGAGCCGCCGCCACACGCATCAAAAACAATAATTATTTATTGATACATGGTATTTTTTTCTGTCTCCAGGAACTAATGAGAGAGTTTGCTATAAAAATCTGTCTCTGCAAAAAAAATAAGATGACAATATATAATATGATAATAATAATGAAATCCTCTTTGAATTGCATTTTGTGAAAATTATTTGAGTTTTGGATTTTTTTTCAATTAAAATACTTTGACAAAAGATATTTTAGGGAACTCTTAAAGGCTAATGCACCAATAACCTGCTACACACAGTAACCATGGTAACACAGACAGCAGGCTGGAGAGGAGACGGTGGATTTATCATATACTGGAGTCTCATTAGCAGATGAAGTTTCTCTCTGATCCTCCTCAGCACTATGTGACCTAGTGTGTGTTTGCGGAGCAGGTGACTCCGCCCTCCTACCTGATTGGCCGGAGCGTCCTCACACACAAACGTCTGGTAGTCGGCGGCAAAGGAGGGCGCGTTGTCGTTGACGTCCAGGACTCGGACGAAGACGAGCACGCGGCTGCTCTGCTGCGGCTCGTCTGAGGAGCACAGAGGTGGAGGAGGGGAGCTGAGGTGTGTGTGCAGACAGGAAGTGACGCTCAGGCCCCACGTGAGGGTCGCCAACGCCACCATGTGGACAAACGTGAGGACACTTGGAGGAATCAGGTTGAGAAGAGAAACCTGGCGGAGACGGGCGGCTCGTCCTCGTCCTCCACCGTCACCCTGATGGTGGCCTCGTCCCGGAAGGGGCCGGCGTGGAGGAAGCGCGGATCCACGTGGACGTTCTCCACCTGCACTTGGAGGCTGAACTGCTGCTGCTTCTTGTAGTCCAGCAGCTGCAACCACACACTAACGGGCTTCATCTCCGGCCAATTAGTATTTCAGGGTCACAAATTAGATTCCATGTGTTGGAGAAAAATTTTGGAGCAAAAACCAAAGTGAAGGCATGGCCTTCAATTAAGCGCATGCTCCTTCTCCTGTGTGTTCTATCGATCTTAGAATTAAGCCCGGAATCATTCTTTGCCATTCGGAGTCACCATCCTCCTTTTATTAAGCAGTAGAACATGAACTGGTTACGAGTCCAACCTCGAGGAGGGAGAGAGAGTGCACAACCAGTACAGCAACATGACCTGCCTTCCTCTCTCTGCCACTCAGTCGCCCTCTCTAACATTTATACGCTGTTCTGGCGGATTGTGCGGTTGTCAGGATGCAGGGGGGTTGAGGTCCACTCCTCAGCCTCCTTCCTTCCATGTCCTCAGTCTTTCTTGATTGAATCACTCATCATCACTGCTTCGTCTTTGGGTCGACCTGTAATTACTCACATTCACACAGTCACACAATCCTCCTCTATCCTGTTGTTATCTTTTCTATTGTTTAGCTCATCAAGACCCTGGAGTCAGCAAGCATTCTTCAGATGATCACGTTTTGTAAGACCTTCTTTCTGTCTTTGGATTTTGGACGTAAGCTTATGACGTAATTTGCTTTGTTGGCCACATTTAGGTGTTGCCTTCCTACATCACATAATTTTTACTACAATTTCCAATAGCATAGCAACTGTTTATCTGTTTCCTCCTTATATTCTCTCCTTATTCAGCAAACCCTTAACCATCTTTAACTTTTGACCTCCTTCCCCCTTCACTTCAATTTCTGACTCTTTCAATCCCTCCTTACTGTGTTCACCCATTAAAGTTATTCTTCCTCATCACCAATATCATCAACTATAGCTATGCCATCCTTGATCAGGGGCCGTCTATGTCATCATTTGTATCCCTGTTTCACTCTCAACCTTTCTTTTGAATTCTTCCCTCTATCATCCTCCCCGGCACAGTGAACACGTCAACTGCCACAAATCATGAATATAGTGAACAAATAAACAATCCCTCACCAAATGATATAATCAACCCGTTCCATGATCCTAACAATTTCTTGAGCCAATTAGTGAGTGGGTCACCTATCCCTTGAGTTATTTGCCTTATTCCTCCCATAGTGTGTATTGTACATCAATAGCCCTGGTGACGGACCCCTTTGGTGCTGTGTTATTGGGAATACATTTTACACAAACATTACACAAACCCCTCCTTTCTCAGCCAGTAGCATGTCAAAAGTCATACGATTCTATCATGCCATAAGTGAGGTAGCCTTCAATTGTTCAACAAGGCCCCGGACTGCATCTCAGGTAGGATTGCTGAATCTCTGCTTCGAGTCCACAAATTGGGGTGGCGTACTCATTCCGCCCTCTTGGAATTTGACCTGTGAACACTTAGGAGAATTAGCATGTGACATATTTGTAAACAATTCAGGGATGCAGTCTCTCTCACTTATGGAAATTGGCAGTAGTTTTGTGCCCATAACCCATTTAGCCTAGGAACATGCTACGCTGTTTGACCTATTCAATGAGTATGCCGTATACAACATCCATGATATCCATTCATTAGTAACAGATAGTCCTGTTTCCATGGCTATTTTTTCTTGCACATCATTTGATCTACCCTTTTGTATTTCCCTATCAGAACTTTTCAAGGCTTTCTCATACTATGGGGTTTGGTAACATTGATAATGAAATGTCCCAAAGGATCATTTCCCAGCATGTACACTCCTAACACATACCCACTTTTGTCTTGCACTTTTCAGAATTTCTTAATGACCCCACAAGAGCCATTGGTGATTAGAAACCGTATAAATATTTGCCCCAGCGTCCCACTGCGAAATATAAAAGGAAAACTACAAACAACAATTTTTCTTTTTCACTGGCCAGTTTCAAACAAAAAATAAACTCAGATCTGATAAAGAATGAGCTCTGATTATTGTTACCGTTCTGCATCACTATCTTTATAGTTAAAATCCCCCATACGTCACCCAAAACCCTTCCTAGAGTAACAATGGCTGAAATGGCCGGACTCCTTCCTGATTTCACTCCCAGTAGAATCACCGGACTTTAACCTGGTGTTTCCTACCCTCGCTTAACAGAAGCACAGGACTTTAACCTGGTGTTTTCTGCTAATCCTGGGACTCCAACCCAGACTGTGCCAGGACTTTTCACCTGGACTTCTGCCAAGAACCCGCTTGGACTAATGCCCGGACTCTAACCAGGGCCTTTGCCAAGGACCTGCCTTGGTCTTATGCCCGGACTCTAACCAGGGCCTCGCCAGGGAATCACTACCTGGACTTCGTCGTTACTCTGAAGGTGGATCTTAAAGGCGGTACAGTGATACCAGAGCTCTTGGACTAGAGTTCAACTACAAATACATGGTAAAACAGAAAAGGAACTCCAATCAGATCATTAACAAACCAAAACTAAAACTATACACAAAACCCCAAAAATATAAATGACAAAAATAATATCCAAAAAATAAACTTAATCTGCAATATTAACATCAGCCGAGGTACACATCTTATTTACTGATCAATTTTATCAGTTGGTCCTTTTCCTTCACACAGTGGGTAGCATGAACTCACTGTGAGGTAGTACATCCCTTTTTTTTTTTTTT
>CAESWR010001701.1:39801-53352 GCA_903171835.1 Mullus surmuletus
TTCTTTTCTATACCCAATCTCCTCGACTGGTGTCCCACCGTTTTTCCTCTTTAACACCCTGGCCTCCTTTTCCTTCTCTAACCTGGAGAGAGACAGACTCAGCCGAACATGTGATTACTTATATAATTCATATACATTCCTCCCCATATGCTTTTGTACACTGTTTTAGGGAGCAGAGCAGATAGGCGGCCGAAACATTGGTTTACCCATGCATATTTTATATGGACACAAATATCGTCCATTGTGCTTATGATTATGAATGCGTCAAATTACTTCTTGATAAGTATGTTACCAGTTGAATTTCTGTGGTTCCTCTAATTACTTTTAACAAGTGAATTACCATATTTATTAGATATTATACCTGATAAATGTTGCTATACCCTGTCACAGAACTATCTTGTTTCTTAACTCTTTGCAAAAAGTGGCAGTGATATCCTTTTTACAAGGCAAAGCCTCCCCAGTGAGAGAACCCCTTCACTATAATGAGAAAAAGTACCTGGGCACAGAATTCTGGGAATCCATGTCAGTATAGATGGTGGTCAGGTCATGTCAGGACCACAGGTAAATGGATATTTTCCTTTTTTTTAAGGGCTTGGTTGAAAATGCCAGGTGACACTTTAAACCTTTGAGGGTTGATGATTAAATGCCTGCATCAGCTTCATCCTTGAGGCGGTATTGAGGGATATGACTATTCTTAACACCTTTTTTCCAAAGTGAATGTGGCCATGTGATGACGGGCATAGCCTGCATCATAATCGTCCCTTTCCCACAAACAATCTGGAACATCTTCAAGTCTTTCTTCATCAGTTGGAGATATCGACATGATGTTTGCAGGGGGTTTCCTGAGTAATGGGATGTGAGTGGGAGTGGTCCTACATTCCCCCATGCAGTGGAGCTCCACAAATGAGGCATGCATCTTTTCCTGTAGGCACCTCCCCTTCCTCTGACCATCCTCTGGGAGTCATCCTCTTCTCCTGTAGTCACTCCAAGAAGATGCCCCCCCCCCCCCTCTGTGAGCAGGGCTCTGCCTGTGGGGGGTGAGGTGTCTTGTAGCCACATGGTGGTGGAAAGTTCATGGTGGTAGTAGCTGCTGCTGCTGCACTGAAGCTTCAGGTGGGGGTGCTGTGGGCATCACTGTCTCAGCCTCTTTATTGATTGACGACCCTGTAGCAGCTTTTACAACAGTTGCTGCCACAGTAGGATCTCCCCCCTCTTCTCCCCTCTCTGCTCCTTTTCACCCTTGATCTCCTCTTCCACATCAAGGCTGATCATGTCCATGCTCAGAATTGCTTCTCCATCCAGTTTATTCCTTTTTCCTTGATGATGAATACCAAGAGTGAGCCGACATTGGGAGATATATTTCTTTATGGTGGTGGCTCTTCTTGCATCTTCTTCAGTTAGTTATTCATTTATTTCTCCCTATTGTCTTCTGTGTCCAGGCACTTACCCCTCTCTCTCACCCATCAAATAACACACTTATTTAACTTAAATTTAGTTTATCATTTGTGCTCCGTCGTTATCATAATTCATCTTCTTTACAGTACATTCATCTTACCATGCCGTTATAGATTTTATTCTGCTTTTACTTTTTTGTGGAATCGTAAACTAATTTATTTTATTCTAAGCATCCACTTTATTTCTATTTTATTCCTACTTGGTCAGCACTCCACATGTCCTATTTTATGTGTGCTATTCAAATTAACCTTTGACCTTTGGCTTCTCATGATGAGGTCCCTTGTACCAGAAACCACACCTTTTGTTTTTTAACCCAAATTTGATGCCATGTACTAATATGACACAGATCTCTACTTAATACTTAACTACTTCTCATATCAAATGCTACACATGTTAATTTGAAAATGCAGGGAATATTAAATTTGAAATCTGCCATTTTCATGCTATGCTCCCCCAAAGTTACAGCAATACTTAAATGTAAGTTATCTCAGCCAAGTCTGCCTTTCCCCCCAGGTATGCTTCACTGCTTTTTTTTCTCTTTAACACAAAATTGTGAGACCACTGACCTCCAGCAACAACATCACACCACACTTCATAATTTGGATATATTCAATATGCAGAATTCGATGAAACAGGTTCTGCTTACCTTTTTATATGGACGTCCCAAAGTGTAGCGTTCTGCTGCAGCCTTCCTTCAGGTCTGATTCCTCTGGCTCATCTAATCCCATCATCTTAGCTCATCGCGTCATCGGATAATCGATCACGTCGTCTTATAAATCACGTCGTCTTATAAATCACGTCGGGGTCACCATTTGTTGGAGAAAAATTTTGGAGCAAAAACCGAAATGAAGGCATGGCCTTCAATTAAGCGCTTGCTCCTTCTCCTGCGTGTTCTATCGATCTTAGAATTAAGCAACTGTTTATCTGTTTCCAAACCCTTAACCATCTTTAACTTTTGACCTCCTTCCCCCTTACCTTCAATTTCTGACTCTTTCACATGGCTGTGAAGTAGAATTTGGAGGCCATAAATTAGTATTTCAAGGCCACAAATTTCTATTTTGTAGCGGTGAATTAGTATTTCGAGACCACAGATTAGAATTTTGAGGACACAAATTAGTATTTCAAGGCCACAAATTTCTATTTTGTAGCCGTGAATTAGTATTTCGAGCCCACAGATTAGAATTTCGAGGTCACAATTTTAGAATTTCGAATCCACGGATTAGAATTTCGAGGACACAAATCAGCATGTTGTTGCCAAGAATTAGTAATTCAAGGCCACAAATTACAATATTGTAGCCATGTAGCGATGTTGCAAATTTACCTTTGTCTCGTTAGGGGCACCACCGGAATTATCCGGAAGTCAATTATTAATCGTTTAATAATTAACCTTACAACATTTTAAAGCAATCTCGTCTGAAATCGTGAATTCTTAATACATTGATCTATTTCTTGCAAGAAGAAGTATCACAACACAATCTCGGTATGGATATGAACAATTTATTGAAAATTATAATAATGAACAAATCAGATGACAGATCAAAACTATAAGTGATGGTAGTGAATGGTGGTTTGTTTGCTTGATATATGTTGGCGGAAGGGTAAGAAAAGTAGAAGGAAAGGTGGAAATAGAAAAAACAAAACAAATTAAATCAAAAACAAAATCAAGTAAAAAGGAAGTATCAAAATAAAAGGATTTATCTAAAATCTCTTTAAAACGGCTCGGTTGAGAAATTGTATGTACTAGTAAATCCCTATCGGCATCAACTCAATATCACTGTGGTGTGGAGTTGGAGGTCTTACTTTGTACCCAGGACGACGTTTCTGTTGGAACTCCAAAGGATCGTCTTACGGGCTGTTGAATCTAGTAACGTCTGCGAGGTTGGCTCTCCGAGGTTCTGGTGACGTCAGCGATGTCAGGACGTCCACGTGGTAGCTCCAAAAATCCTGATGTGTTCAGGGTACGGTGATGTTCGCAGGGACGTCGGGTACAAAACGCAGCCGATAAAAAAAAAATCGGCTCGATTCTTTATTAACATTGAAAATGATCTCCCTGGCCGGTAGATCTTAATCTCACCTTCTTCAAACTCAGACTTGAGTATTAAACGTTGAAGGTTCTCAAAAGTCAAATAAAATGTTAAACTGGATGACACCAGTAAGTCGACGAAAAGAGGCCAAACAAAATGGAAGACTCAAAATTAAACCAAAACGAAAAAAAGATACAGACGGAAAAGTTAAGGCTAAGGATAGAAGTGCTAAGAGGGTGAACAAAGGATGTGCGTGTGTTTTTATCACAGCTGGGCGTGTAGCTAGGAAGAGCATCTCATTGGATGGTTGCAGATTTTATGGCAGCAAAAGGGTGGAGGGAAGCAAAAGGGGAGACATGGAAAAACCCACCAAAACCAGAATATTCAATACATTTGATTTCCTTTGTTTCCAAGATGATGATGTAATCCTAACTAACACTTTCGGATCGATATTCTTTGGTTGCTGAATTGATAAGTGATGAACCTCAAAAAGGAAACACGTACATTGATTTTACTACATGATAATAATCATTAATGCATGTAAAAATTCTAACATTTTCTGTAGCGTAACATATCTACAGAATCTACACCACACAATTATAAATTATTCCCTTTAAATACGCAAGTCCGATTATAAGTCACAAGTCTATTTGAGGGTGGACTCGCCTCTGCATGTGGAAAGAGTGTTATTACAGTTATTATTGTTGGTCATCGGGGGTCAGTGTGACTCTTTGTGTGACCAGCTAATTAAATCAGGGATTTAAGAATCCAGCCTATGAATGTCGTAGAACAACAGGAGTTGGACGAAATTCATCAGCGTGGAAACATGGTTCTGGTTACCAACGAATTCAGAAGATTACATATTTTATTCAGTTAGATTCCATTGGTGTGTGAATGTGATGTCCATTCCTTTGTCCCGGTTTACGACCGAGGTCTGGTGTTGCTTCCTTGGCTTGAAAGGAAGGTTTGTTGTTCCAAACCTGATCTTTCTCGGGCCTGGAAATATTTTATATTATAAATATATATTGTTTATATGAAAGGTCAATTCTTGACCTCCGTGTCCAGTCCAGTGCTCTTTATTGCCGGTCCGAGGAACCTTCAGCTGATCTGGCGAGGCTCATGCTGACATCTTTATTCCTTGGTGGGGAAACAAGTTGTCTTTGGTGGAAGATTTGGTGGAGATGTTGATTCCAAATAGGAGGAGGATGGCCAGGTCTCACAGCCTGTCCTCTGTGATCATGGTTGTCTTAATCCAAAGGAATGTACCGTTAAACATGAGGAAAGGCGAAACTCACTACAGCCATGAATTAGTATTTCGAGGCCATGGATTAGAATTTCGAGGACATAAATTAGCATGTCGAGGCCAAGAATTAAAATTTCACGGGCACAAATTACAATTTTGACGCCACAAATTTGAATTTCGAGGCCACAAATGACTATTTTGTGGCCAGTAATCAGTATTTTGTGCCACGTCAGCGCTCAATCGTGGCCATGATTTCATTTGATTGTGACCGTGTTGTGTCTGGGCTCCGTACGATGCAGATCTCCTCCGTGTGGGATTGACAAAGGCTCGTCTTATCTCCTCTCTTCTTATTTGGGATTTTCCAGCCTGTGGTGAGCTCGCGGCTGTGCGGTGTCGTGGCGGCACCTGGAAAATATTCGTGTATCGGTTTGTTTTTGCCTGAGTGTCGGCCGAGGATGAGGCCTTTGCTGTTTGAAAATGCTGTGCTGCATCTAAACCGTCTTCCCTCGAGGACGCGCAAACCTTTGCACGTTCACTTAATGCCATGTTCCGACGGAGGGACAAAAGCAGTGCCGAGCAAGACGAGGGAATGGGATGGAGGCGTCTGCGTCCTGGTGAGCAGGAGGTGTGTTCAGTGGGAGCTCTGTGATTGGCTGACCTTCCCCAGCATGACCACGCCCTCCTGCAAGCTCCTGTTAGTGGCGATGTGGAACACGCCGCGCCCGTCGCCCCCAATGACCCGGTAGCCCACCTCTGCGTTCTCCCCGATGTCGGCTTCCAGGGCGCGGTTCACGCCCAGCGCCGCCCCCGGCGGTGTGGACTCGGACACCCAGAACTCGTACAGAGCTGAGGGGGGAAACACCGAGAGCTCCTTCTTGGCCTTCTTCAATACATCATCAGTTCAGGAGCCAGTCTGCTTTGAGAGCTTCACCCTCCACTGAGTCTCAAACAACTCTCTGACTCTTTGCGTCACAGCGCGGATCAATGCTTCTTATTGATTGGTTGAAGCTTTGGATGAGTTGATGTCTCAGCTGCAGTGCTTGGGCTTTAGTAATCCAACACTGGAATGGTTCACTTCTTACCTCACTCAGGCACGTGATGTTGAGGAGACCCTCTCTGCTCCAACAAACATCACACGTGGGGAGCCCCAAGCTTCCATCCTGGGCCCTCTATTGTTTTCAGTCCACATAAATGATACGTCAGCTGCAGGAAGGTGCAAGCTGCAACTATACGCTGATGATTCTGCTGTACTCGTCCCAGGTTGTAAGATCAAAGATTTTGAGAACAACGTTGGCACAGAGCTTGAGTCTGTCAATCATCGGCTCATGGACAATAAGCTCTCTGTGCATCTGGACAAAACTCAATCAATGTTGTCTGGGACTAAAAGGAAGTTGATCAAATCTAATATGTTGAAGGTGACGTTCGATGGGTCTGAGATTGTGTCCAGACCGAGTGTCACATGTTTGGCTCTAACATTGGATCAGTCACTCACGGGTGAATCTACTGCTTCTAAAGTTGTTCATGTGAGTTCAAGTTGGATTTCTGTGTAAAGAAATGATTGGTTTTAATTTTGAAGATCATGTGGATTCTGACTGCTCGGCACGCTTTTCTGGGCCGTCTGTGAAGGTAAAAACAGAAGAAGCAGGTCTTTAGGTACCTGTTGAAAGCAGCCCCCCGTACTCATGTTGGTCGGGGGGAGTTCTTCCATCTCAACAACTCAAGCTGACTCACATGTGGAACATTATTAGTGCTCTCGCCCCCAAATATGGAGGCACTAATGTAACTAAGGTCACACCCCACTGCTCCCACTGCTCCCACAGCTCCCACAGCTCCCACTGCTCCATCAGCTCCCACTGCTCCCACAGCTCCATCAGCTCCCACAGCTCCCACTGCTCCATCAGCTCCCACTGCTCCCACAGCTCCATCAGCTCCCACTGCTCCCACTGCTCCCACTGCTCCATCAGCTCCCACTGCTCCATCAGCTCCCACTGCTCCCACTGCTCCATCAGCTCCCACTGCTCACACTGCTTCATCAGCTCCCACTGCTCCCACAGCTCCCACTGCTCCCACAGCTCCCACCGCTCCCACTGCTCCATCAGCTTCCACTGCTCCATCAGCTCCCACTGCTCCCACTGCTCCTACAGCTCCCACTGCTCCCACTGCTCCTACAGCTCCCACTGCTCCCACTGCTCCATCAGCTCCCACTGCTCCCAATGCTCCTACACCTCCCACTGCTTCATCAGCTCCCACAGCTCCCACTGCTCCATCAGCTTCCACTGCTCCATCAGCTCCCACTGCTCCCACTGCTCCTACAGCTCCCACTCAGCAAATCCCTCCTTACACCGGAATCTTAGCAGGGAAAAGTTTGCCTTCTGCTGCTCAACTCCAAACATCCCGAGGGATTTTTCAAAAAGTCGAGTAGATCTTATGGAACAAAGTAAATTGGATAAATATAATTGATCAATTGGATCATTTTAACATTTCTTTTATTTATATTATTCTGTGATATCTTTTTCGTTAAGTCTTGTCGTGCTGTTTTTCTGTGAGTAACATCAAGGAACGTGATGGAAATAAGATGACTACTTGTGCTTGTCATCCTTTGGATTATTGCTGTTTTATTGTCTTGATCCAAAAATACAATAAATCACACACACACATACATTTGCACACATACACACACTTACACAATCCCTCTTTACACACACACATGCTCACACACGTGCACACACAAACACACACACACACACACTCACACACTCTCCCTCCCTCTCTCAATTTCACCTCTGTGTCTCCCCTCCCTCCATCAACAATAAATCCAAGCCCACTCTGAAACTCACACCAGCTGGTGTGTGATTGTGTGTGTGTGTGTGTGTGTGTGTGTCTCAGCTCACTCTTGGTGAAGCGCGTTGGGTTGTCGTTGACGTCGGACAGCGTGATGCTGACCTTGGTGGTCCCTGTGAGCCCCCCCCACATGCCCCCCCATGTCTTTGGCCTGGATCACCAGCTGGTAGTTGTCCCTCTCCTCGCCGTCCATGTTGGTGAGGGCCGTCCTTATCAGGCCTGGGGGGCAGAATACTTGATAACATTGGTAATAACAACACAAAGGTGTTAGATGTTGGTTAGATGGATCGTAGTTGGAGCTGAGGAGGAACATGTAGAAATTAGTCATGTTGTGTCCTTAATCATCAATCAAACCAGAACACAATCTGTAACCTCCCGTTTCTTAAACGAGAAAACAGTCTCACGAATTTCCTCTCAATTTCAATTACATTCTTCACTCTCTCATAATTCCGATCTCGACGTCTTAGTAACTGACTTTAACCAGCTCTGCACCTCCACCTTAGACACTATCGCTCCGACAAAAACCAGAGTGAAGTCTAAAGCTGCGTCGTCCCCTTGGTCAAACAAGGACATTCGCAGCTTTAAAAGAGAGTGCAGGAAAATTGAACGCAAGTGGAAAAAGACAGGGCGCCAGGTCTACCTCGCACAATTAAAGGTCTTACTAAAGTCTTATGATAAGACAGTTCGGGAGGCAAGAAGTAAATATTTGTCTGAGCTCATCAAGTCCAGCAGAAACAATGCTAGATTTCTCTTCACTCGTGTGGACAAACAGGGAGGTTTTTGTGTGTGTGTGTGTTTGTGTGTTTGAACAGAGGAAACCTCACCGATGGGGGACATCTCGGCCACGCTGGCCCTGTAGACGTCCTCAGTGAAGCGCGGCTTGTTGTCGTTCATGTCTATGATCATGATCATGATGTCCAACTCGTTCCCCAGCACCTCGTTGGTGAAGCGGTTGACGGCCTTGACGTGGAGGACGTACTTGGCCTTCTCCTCTCGGTCCAGCCTCTGGGTGGAGTAGACGAGCCTTGACGTCTGGTCCATCTTAAACAGGGTCCCCGCCCCCTCCCCAGTCAGGACGTAGCGCACCCTGCCGTCGCCTGGGTCGCCATCAAAGTAAAGCTGCAAAGGTTTTAAAAAGAAAAGAGCATTCACTAATTTTTGTGTAATAACTTCCCCTTCACTATCAAAATAACATTTTTCTAAAATTCCTTCCAATCTTAGGGTCTCTCCGAACAGATAAATAAACAGCGTTACGGTTCAACACCTGCAGACTTTGACTTTTCCTCATTTTCCCGTGAATTCTCCCGGTAACAAAGAGAAATTCTTCAGAGTGAGCAATGCTTCAAGGCCACAGCTGACTGGAGGCCACGTCCTCACTCCTCCTCCTGGTTCTCCTTCTTTTGAAGCTTTTTAAACGCCTGGATGTGACGCGGCGCCGCCTGGACGTCAGACAGAGCATCCCGACACTCACAGTCGGAAACGCCGCCAACTTCCCCCCCGAAAGCATTGCTCTCTGCCAAAGGACTGAATGGAGGAAACCATCAAAGCATTCACGTCTGATAACGGGAAGCAGCCGCGGTCTCAAGACGTCTGAACAAGTTTGAACAGCAGTGATGATGTGCAGCATCAGCTGGCGGCTGCCCGATCAGCTGTTGGGAGGCTCTGCTTCCGCTCCAACATCGTATGTCAGCGGTGAACTGAGTGTGTCTGATATGTCAGACGACGCGTGACGTCATCGGGTAATCTAGCGGGTGAACGTGGGAGGCCTTTCACACTGCAGCTGAGAGCCGAGCCGCTAAACTCCCAGGATGCTCAGAGGGTCGGTGTCGCCTTCATCCGGGACCACCTGGGTTTTTCATGCAGTGTGAAAGCTGGTGAGTAAATATGACAGCTGTGAAACACACGCGGTGGGAGTCAGCACCAGAGAAGGTTTTCCACTGTGCTTGGTGACACTTGGTTGAGAACTGATCAGTTTCCACAACTTCATGCCAGTAAATCAAAGGCCTGCTGTGCTTTGAACCCATCGACTGGATATAAAGATGGACGGAGCAGGAAGTGATGTCACCCAGCCAGTTCACGGAGCATCTTTAGAGCATCTTGACCCAGCGATTTAGTTGATCATTTTTGATTATTTTTGTTAATACATCAAGTTGTCAAAATCGAATTTAAATATGAATCAGCAATGAATATAAGCACGTCTTTTTTTGCCAAACATGTTAAGGATTCCTTGATAAAGGTCAGATGGGGTCCTACCTGATGCTGGAAGATAACATTCCAAAACACCAGCGAACCCTTGATCACTTCCTCGTCTCCTCCGTGTCTTAGATCTCCAATCAAACACCACAGCTGGCTTTAATGGTGTGAACCGCCTCGTTTTAAAGGCAGATAAATGTTTGCCTTTAATTCAAAATGAGGCCCCTGTGGGGAGCGACGGGGCCGAGCTATGAGCCGCCGCCCCCTTGTGGCTGCCTCCTCCGTCGCCATGGCAACGCCCCTTTCATGTAGAAAATGGTTTCATTACTGTCATCTTCACTGGCGTGTCTGATTGGAGCCCACTTTGACTGGTCGGGGGGGGCCGGGACGGACCCCGGTGGGCCGCTCTAACGTTCGAACCCCGAGGGCCGGTGCTCAATCATTCTTTATATGTATGTATATGTATGTATATGTGTCGCGTGTGTGACGTTACCGCCGTCCCTGGGCCGGTTTCCCCCCTTTTCTTTGGCATGTGTGGGCGGAGCGGGGAGGGCGAGTGGAGCGCGAAGGCACGAGCCGTGTTCACACCGGACGCCACTTTTAGTCGCTAGTTGCTGAGTCGCTTCAATGTAGTCGCGCGTCTCAAAAGTGAGCTCTGCCGGACAAGTAAGTGAGGTGCAGCTGATCAATTGGTGGTGCGGAGCCGGGAGCGGAAAAACAAAACTGGAGAAGAGTTCAAGAGCCAGATGTGTCTTTTTTCAAGGGCAACCAGTCAAGAATAATGTCAATAGGGTCAAATCCAAGACCTGACAAGTCGCGGTAATTGCTCCTGGCAGTGGATGGGTGGGAGGTGCAGGGTGGTCCTGCTGCTGAGGGTCCTCTTTCCTGATGTGTCCAAAAATGCAGCCACAAATAGTTCCAATGGCTTCACAAACCTCCAAGTAGGACTATGCATTAAACGTTCAAAACCAACCAAATCAATTGTTTCCAATCTGGTCCTGCGTCGTCCTTCAGAGGTCGTGCTGTGGTTTCTAACTCGCTCTCAGGAAAATGCTCTCAGCTTCGTTTGCTGCGGCGGCTGAGTGTAAGAGCTTCTCCGCCGCGACGAGGCATCACGCGTTGAACAGAGTTTCATCACGTCCTCTGTTGGCATCCTTCTCTACAAGCCTCCACTGCTTCCTGAGGTGGTCTTCTCCTCCACATAGATGAGGGAGCGTGGACATAAAAATGGGACGTCCATTTGGAGCAAATGTGTTGACTGATGAAATCTGCATATCATTAATTTTGCACAGCTCTGTGAAAGACAATGATGAGGTTGAAGGTTGAATGAATGAAAGACCAGCTGTGCAACCCGGTCTCACACCATTTCCTGCTAAACTCACCAAATTCACTCTATTGATTCGTGGTCCTGAATACAAATTCTTCACCTTCTCCCTGCTGCTGCAGACACACTTTGAATCAATGCATTTCAATACAGGATGTGTTTCGTTGCTTATCCACGTTTTCTTGATCGGCTTACGCAAGCTTTCTGGAGTGGTGCGGCGGGACGCTCGCTCTCTCCGCGCTTGGATCCGCTGAGATGGAATAACAGTGTGACGGTGTGTGTTTACAGCCTGTTGGTGCTGCTGTTCCCAGGCTTTGGAGTTGAGGGCAGCTGCTGCTCCATCAGTGAACTCTGTGAAGAAACAAAGTGGGCAGAGAATTTGGCTCTGAAAGTGTGTGAAATGTGACGTGTCATGTATCAAGTGTCAATGCATCAATGTGTGCAGCTTCAAAAGTCTCCTTCAATCTCCTCTGGCTTAGAAAAATGGCTCTGTCAATCCAAAGATCTGCCTTCCTCAAAGAGTTGAAGAGTGTGAAGATGAAAAGTCCATGGAGGCTGCTGGCTGTGAGCTGGACCAATCAGAGAGATGTTTGTCTTCCAATCAGGATGAGGTCACGTCCAAAGCTACACCTGCTGCTCCTTCAACCAACACGTCACCAATCCAAACAAACACACTTTGAATCCACATCACATGACTGTCAAACAATCCAAGGAGCACTTTTTCCCCACAATTGTTGGACGTCGGGGCGAAACGCATCAATTCAGCTCCAGCAGCTCCAGCAGCACAGGAAGTTGGTGGCTGCTACAAAATAAAACACCCACTGACTTTCAGAATCAACAATGAAGAGAAGCAGTAAATGTAGTTCACAGCAAAAAGTCTCTGCTTTGCTTTGATTTGTAGTTTGTCGTACTTTAATCTGTTACAATATTTGCATGATGTTGCAATAGTTGATTTAAAGTTTATACATTGAGAAATAAATGGTGTCAAAAGTGAAGGCAGTTGTAGAATATCTGCACAAACGCAGTTAGCAAAGAAAAACTGCTAAAAATGATCAAATCATGATAATAATATCAAATGTCATTATTATCAACACCAGCAAACCTTCATCTCTGAAGAAATAGGAGGAAGAAATATTAAATATAGGTTCATGTTATAAATACAGACAACAATCTTTTTATTCACAGAAAATCATTCAAAAGTCAAAGTTATAAATATTGAAGCAACAATTCAATAAGTCTGATTGATTAGAGGAAGATTCTCTACAAACACACACTCATGTCCAACTGATTATTAACACCAAGGTTTGTCCCAAAAGTTACACACACACACACACACACACACACACACTGCCAGGTACACACGCACAAACACAAACACAAACACAAACACATGCACACACACACACACACACACACACAATGCCAGGTACACACGCACACACACAAACACATGCACACACAATCGATGACAAGCACCCACACATGTGCACACACAGACACAGAGTGACAAACACACAAAAACACACACACAAACACACTGACAGACACAGACACACAAAAATAGTCGCGCACACACACACATGCACGCACAAACACAGAGTGACACACACACACACACAAACACACTGACAGACACAGACACACAAAAATAGTCGCACACACAAACACATGCACGTACAAACACAGAGTGACACACACACACACATTCCCAGGTACACATACAAATACACACAAACAAACGCACACACACATGTGCACACACAGACACAGTGACACACAAACATGCACACAGAATCAATGGCAAGCACACACACGTGCACACACAGACAATGTGAAAACCACAAAAAACACACTCACACACACACTGAGGAGCCAGACGTCCAGAGTCTGAATCCAGGGTAGGGAGTGTGTGTGAAGGTGGTGTAGAAGGTGTGTAAGTGTGTGAGTGTGTGAGAGACGCTGTAGAAGCTCACAGTTCCAGCAGGACAGTCAACAAACACTGCTGCTCTGTGAGAGAGTACAGGGAGACGGAGGGATGTTTGTCTGTTATTGTGACTGACAATGTAACCACCAACATCAGAGCAGTCCAGACTCCAGGACTGATGGTTCCTTCCAAACACACAGTCTTCACCGTCTCCTTTCCTGCTGATTTCTCTGTAACTCACTGATATATAAACCCATCCTCTCCACTCCACCTCCCAGTAACAGCGACCAGTCAATTCAGTTCCACACAGCAGCTGAGGCTGCTGGTCAAATCTGTGAGGATGATCAGGATACGACTGCTTCTTCTCCACACGTGTCACCTTCTTGTTGTTGTCAGACAGCTGGAGGAATGTGTTCACTGTGTGTGTGTCCAGTGTGAGTGGGCAGCAATCTGATGGAGACAAGAAGACATAACACACACACATCATCATCTGAGGCCTTCAACTGTGTGTGTGTGTGTGTGTGTGTGTGTGTGTGTGTGTGTGTGT